>CM031948.1:15965783-16110783 GCA_018749465.1 Paracanthobrama guichenoti | reverse complement strand
TAAGTAGCATTGTGTTTGAAGCGGACTATGCACATTTAGACAAATTTGACTGTGCATACTAGGCTGATGATTAAATCTGCGTTGTGCGCCCTTTGACACTATATGAGAACTGAACTGAGCTGGACGATGACATTACTGTTTTCTCCAGAGCGGCTGTACACCCGAATCAAATTCTGTTGCACTATTTTCCTGTTAACACTCTGAAGCTGCTTTGAAACAATCTGCATTGTAAAAAGCACTATAAATAAAGTTGACTTGACTTGACTTTACACATACCCTAGCATATGCATAAAAACTGAAGTATATTTTTGATAATTGCATTTATTTATTTATTTTTTTAGAGTAAGTCTGTAATTGCTGCTTTTTTTATTGCACAGTACCTTTTTTGTGAGCTTTTGCGTGAGCTCTTAGGATCTGCTGTGTGTAATGCATACAGTGTGTTTTCAGGATCAGAAGCGTATGGAGAAGGTGTCGAAAAGGGTGAATGCTATTCAGGAAGTAAAGGAGAGTGTTGGGCTTCTCACACAACTACTGGGAGATTACAGCAAAGAGAGTAGCTCACATAGCAATGAGGAGCTCATCAAGGTCTGTAACACACACAGCAAAAAAGCCTGTCACACTCCTGAAATGGTAGTGATGGACTCAGAATACTGTGTCACTCATCACAATCAGAGAAGAAAATACTTTTTTTTTTTTATTGAGTATTTATCTGTATGTTAAATAATTCTGTATGGTCTATGTTGTGTCATTGTAGGATCTGTACCAGCGCTGTGAGAAAATGAGACCCACTCTGTTCAGATTGGCCAGTGATACTGAGGACAACGATGAAGCTCTCGGTGAGGCATACAGTTCAAGGGCAAAATCAATAATTTCACAAAGAGAGCCCATGAGTTGATGAATAGGGTCAATTTCTGACACTGTCTTTGTTTATGTGTTTGTCTGTAGCTGAGATCTTACAGGCGAATGACAGCTTAACACAGGTGATCAATCTGTATAGACAGCTAGTAAAGGGGGAAGAGGTGAATGGAGACACCAGCAATACAGCCACACTCCCAGGTACAGCACTGACGCCAGCCTCATAGAAAAAAAAATCATAAAGGATTGTTAAATGGGTACTTCACCACTTGCAAAATGGGTATTCAATAAAACTTGGCTTTTTTTTTTTTTTTGTAGTCTGTGCTACCTAAGTAGAGAAAACAAAGAACAAAGCTTCAACACCTATAATAGCATGTTGCCATCCAAGATCTATCCCACTAGTCTGCTATGGATACCCTTGACCAGATTCAAATACTACAGTGACCGGGGGACATATAAACTTGTGGGAACATCATAATATGTTGTGGCCACAAGATAATTTTGTCGAGGTAACGACTTCATGTCGTGGCCATGCGATGTAAAGTCGTGGCCTTGAGATCATATGTCGAGGGAACGATATATTTTTCTTGTGGCCATGACTTCATATTTTGAGGGAACGACATCTATTTCTCATGGCCACAAGTTAAATGCGTGAACAGCCTGCATGACCATAGCAACCTGGAAAGTAATAGACCAGAAATTAATAGACCTATAATAATATTTATTTATATGCAGGGCTCCAGACTAACTGTTTTTACTAGGAGCACAAGCAAAAAATTTAGGGCCATGCCTTAAATCAACCTGTAACACAGTTTTTCACATTTCCCCCATTTTGACTGTATTATTGACAAATTCCTTGGTAAGAAATATACTTAAAATACAGAAATTACAATGTGCACTTTTATTCTATGTTTATTCAGTTTTATTTTATGTTCATAGGCAGCAGTACCGCTTTGTTGGACCTGACAGGACTGGACACTTCCCTTTCAGCTCAGTCTTTCTCTGAATTTCCCTCTCAGACACCATCTTCGCAGGAGCTGGGCATCAGCCTTTTGGATGATGAGCTCATGTCCCTGGGTAAGAAATCTGTGATGATCACTTTGCCATATATTTTATTGATATAATATGGATTGTGAATTGAGGCACATGAAGGATTGCATGAAAAGTGGGTGGACTTAACCCTAAAATGCATGACCCAAGAAAACCTAAATAAATGCATAAAAAGGTCAAAATAACCTGTCCTGACTCCTGGATAAAGTGGTTTTCTTAAAAAATGGGAAAACTCCTTTTCTCTGAATATTGAAGCCTTATTTTTAAAACGCAGTGCAGCTGCACAGCCAACGTAGAGCAGAGCTCCTGTAGCTCTTGTAAAAACGAAAGTTCACTCTGAACGACGCAGCTAGCTGTTGGATGGTGAGAGCGTGCTCCGTCGAGTCGAGAACTGTTCCCAGGAACATTATTCACGGGCTGGGGGACAGTATAATCTTGGATAAGTTGGTCCTGAGCACAAGGCATTCTAGATGGCTGAGAAGTCAGGATCTGTGAGTCAATAACTCGGCCTCCGACTGGGCCAGAATGAGCCAGTCGTCGAGGTAATTCAGAATGCGTATTTCCAGCTGTCTCAGTGGGAATAGAGCCGCATCCATGCATTTCATAAATGAACGAGGTGCCGGTGACAGGCTGAATGGCAGGACTGTCTACTGGTAAGCCACACCCTCGAACGCAAATCTCAGGAACGGTCTGTGATGGTGGGGCTATTTGGATATGAAAGTATGCATCTTTCAGATCCACTGATAAAAACCAATCCCCTGGGCGGATTAGTGAGAGGATTTGTTTGGCTGTTAACATCCAGAATGGCCATCTCATGAGGGCCTTGTTCAGGTGTCTGAGACACAGGATAGGCCTGAGGCCGCCATCCCTTTTCGGCATGAGGAAGTAGCAGCAGTAGAAACCTGACTCGCTAACCTCGTTTTATTATATTCAAAACCCTTTCTGACACATCGGGGATGGCTTCCCAGGCCTTGTCCCGAGTGGTTAGGAGTTGAATAAAGCTTGGAGATGGGCTGCAGTGAGTCGGGGGCCCAACTGCTAAGGTGTTTGGAAGAGGAAAAGTGCTCTTTTGTTGAAAATGTTTGTGTTTTATTTTGTTTGCGATGGTGCGTGAACTGGAACGGTTGCAAACTGAACATTTCCAGCCGCCTGAACTGAAGAGGGGACTGGGGGAAACACATTTAATACTCTTAGAGCTAATACATTTAGAGCTCTTTTCAGGGGTGGTCCGGCCCCTTTCCCTTCCTTGTTACAACTGGATCAGGAAGGCTTCCAAGGCTCAAGCTCCAGCATAATCCTAGTCTGGGGTCCCTGGCGCTTAGGGAATGGGTAGGGCTTTGCTGCCTGTGGGCGCTGTCTGTTGTCAGCCACTGGGCAGGGTTGAGAGACCGGAACAAGCAACCTGAAGCAGAGCTGGAGTGTTTTGGCAAGAAGTGCCACGTGGCCTGCGAAGACTTCTGTGCCTCAGTGAAACGCTCAGCAAAGCCACGCACTGCGGGGCCGAAGAGACCAGTGGTAGAGATGGGGGAGTCAAGGAAGGAGGCGGTCTTATCAGCATCCTTGATCTCCGTCAAGTTGAGCCACAAGTGGAGTTCAAGCACTACCAGGCTGGCCATTCTCCTAATGGCCTGTGCGGTGGTTTTTGTGGCGCTGTGCAGGTCGCGGAAGGCTGCGCAGGTCCGGTCCAGACTCGTCCATGGAGCGGAGGAGTTTGCCTGGAACTCCTGAAGGACCGCCATCGTGTTCAGAGCTGAGGCAGAGGCATAAGCCCGGTCTGAAGTCGTTCTGCACAGTTTTGATGGATGCGCCATTTTGGCCTTGCTTATATCTGCTCTATGTTGGCTGTGCAGGTGCACTGCGTTTTAAAAATAAGGCTTCAATATTTTGAGAAAAGCAGTTTTCCCATAGCGTCTTTAACACAAGACGCAATACGAGTTACCGTTTTCGAAAGGGAACCGAAGGTTGCAGGTTTGAGACTCAGTACTGACAGGAAACGACTTGAGCAAGTCACCAAACCCCCAATCGCTTCCCGGGCACCACAGCAAAATGGCTGCCCACTGCGTGTGTGTGTGTCCTCGGATTGTAGTGATTCCAGTTCAAACCATTAAATGTATTTTATATTTAGTATGCAATGATCAGCAAATACATCTGACTTTTGTTTGGATGGCACTGGCTTTCGTGGGTTGTCTCAGGCCACTGGACATTCATTCCTTAAAATTAATTTTGTTTCAGTAGAAAGCTAATTCAGCAGAAACACTGCACACTATACAGTAAGTGCAGTGACAAGAGCAAGTGTGGCATAACATGCTCATGTTTGAAACTCTGTTTCAGGCTTGACTGAAGTCAATTCTAACCTGGCACCTTCCCAATCTGGAGATGCTATGACATGGAATACTTTTCAGGTGGGCAAGAGTTGACTAATTTATCTAAATTTGTTTTCTAATTGTTGTGGGCCGGTACACAAGCGGTATGGAGTGCTATTCTATTAATAGTACCAGGGATTATTTATTACCAGGGATATACCGTACCTGCAGGTCTTATAACATGTCAGATATCTCATTGTCGGAACCCCCTAACCAGCCTGTTTTTCACTGTTTTTAGCCCTAAACTATTTTGTGCAGTGATACTGAAAGAATATTTTACTTTTTTTGCAGGTTTTTCTTTTTTTTAATTAAATTGATGATTTGAAGATTTAAAAACGTATTTGTTTGCCCACAGTGTCAAATTAACATTGGCAGTATGACAACATAAATTCTATTCATGTTACAAGATATTTAAAAAAAAAAAGACGAGTGTAAAACATAAGCATAAGAGACATTCCTTCAAAAACATAAAAAATGTGTAATGTTTCCAAACTTTTGACAGCTAATGTACCAGTTTATAAATCAACCTCACACAGTTGTGGCACGTCATGTCAAAAATGTGCAGATACTTTTGCTCTAGACAAAAGTAGAGTGTTAACTTTAAACACAGTTGCTTACCCATGATACATAGCAACACAGCTAAAAGCATATACAGTTGCAAGAAAAAGTATGTGAACCGCTTGCAGAAAATGTGAATAATTTTAACCAAATAAAAACAAAATATTTAGTGCTGTCCTGAATAAGATATTTGACATAAATTAATTATGCAGAATTTTAAGGCTAAATATAATTTAAACGGATGAGTTCCCCCTCAAAAACTGAAAATTAGCTGTATAGACTGTGGATCGTGATTGTTTGTCATAAGATCGTGATATGAAATTTTGGTAAAGATTGCCCACCCCTACTCAGAATCGTTGAAGAGAGAATCAAGATGCATCAGAGAATATATATATTTTTTTTTTATATCTTTCTAGTATCTATCTATTAGGGCTGTGAACTTGCTTTTTTTTGTCTTAACAACAAGGCAGACTGCAGATCAAATGCACTCTGCTGACACTGACTTTGCAGGGACATATGAAATGTGGTTTTGATAAGTGCCTCCTTCTATAGGTCTTCCTTTAGAGTTCCCTGCCTTCGATTATGAAAATATGTAGATTTTCACACCCCTAGTCCGTTGAGGACTTTAATGAATGAATGAGGCATTTATATAGCGCTTTCATATGTACTACTGTACACCCGAAGCGCTTTACACTCATGTCAGGGGTCTCTCCTCAACCACCACTAGAAAATCTTCAGACTTGGGTAAATCTCATTTGGATCCCTGCTTACCGTAACACTTTAAGGTTTCGTTTAGTCATCAGAGTCTGTGGACGCACCCGTTACGCCGGTCCCTGCAGTACTGTTGCCAGTGGCAAGTGCTACCAAGACGCCTGTTACTGTGCCTGTGACATCCACTAAATCCCTAGACGAGTTAGACCTGTTGGGTAAGACCCTGCTGCAGCAGTCTCTACCCCCAGAAAATCTTCAGTTCAAATGGTAAATGTATTCCTGTTTCCATTTTTTCCATTAATTTAAAAAATTGTTTTTAAGGCCTTTAAAATGTATAATTGAAAAGTGTTTGCTTGTTAATAAATGCACAGATTATGGAGAACTTTCAGATTAATATTCATGGTTTAAAAATACATCAGGCTATATCAGTGCAACAAATATACTTTTTCAACAGGGACAAACTTCAGTCTCAGTCCAAACCCACACTACGAGACCTTCAGATCAAATCTGTAAACAACTCTGCTACAACCCCCAGCCCTGTGTTGGCCTTTTCCTCTGAGCCAGGAGCTCTTCTGAATTCACAGCTCACAGCAGGCATCACTCCAGCCTCTACTCCTCAGGATGACATATCATTGGTGAATCTGACTGTGCCCCTGGAGTCGATTAAACCTAGTAAGACTTAGGGCAGACTTTTTTTTAAAAAGTAATCATTCACCCAAAAATTTTTTACTTTTGTAAATAACAGTTTAACATTATAAAGAATTGGGATGGTTCTTTTCCATGCAATTACAACCAGTTTCCTGAAGGTCTTTAAAAAGTATTAAAATTACTTGCATTTAGTTTTAGAATTTAAAGGGTTAGTTCACCCAAAAATGAAAATTCTGTCATTAATTACCTTCTTCGGAACACAAATGAAGAAATTTTTTATTTAAATCCGAGAGCTCTCTGACCCCTCCATGGACAGCTATTTAATGAACACTTTCAAGGTCCAGAAAGGACCTGTTAAAATAGCCCATGTGACTCCAGTGGTTCAACCTTAATGTTATGAAGCCACGAGAATACTATTACAGAGTTAAGAGGGCTCTTAGCACAATATGGAGTGTAGCGGCAGAAATAGTTTATTTGAATAATCAGCTCTGTAAAGCAAACTTTTTAAATGATTTGTGACTGAGTCACATGATCCGTTTATGTTAGGAAAATGAGAAAAGAACAGTCATTATCCACCGAAAAGCTTTACGTCTGCCCTAGCTCTTTGTGGTGCGTTCATGAGAGAAGTAGAGGCGAGCTAACTGTTCTATCTTTTGCTCACTCAGCAGATTGAAATAGAGAATTATCAGTTAACTTTTTTTTGGTGCTTTTTGTGTTCTTTTTGACGCTTGAAAGCCTCAGTCTGCATGGGGACTAATTGTATGGAAAAGAGTCTTCTTGTGTGTTAAATGGAAGAAATAAAATGATATAGTTTGGAATTACATGAGCTTGAGTGAATGTTTAGATGTCTGTACTGTGTAAATTGTGGTGATGTTGTGGATGCTGTTTTTCTTTTTGTTGTTTGTTTTAAAGAAACGAATAACTAAGGGTTTTATTGCTGTTTAGAATATCAAATCAATGTAAGATTTATTTAAAGTTTTCTATTTCTCTGTCTGACCTCACAGGTAGCTTGTTACCCGTGACAATCTTTGACAAACACAGCCTGCGAGTTTTGTTCCATTTTGCAAGAGACTCTCCACCAGCCCGGCCAGATGTTTTAGTGGTGATAATCTCCATGTTGTCATCTGCCCCTGTGCCCATCACGAATGTACGATTCCAGGCTGCTGTTCCTAAGGTAACTCTATCTACCCATGCGTCTTCAGTAAATCTCTATTGAATTTTGTATTAAAGCTGTATTCTCTTTATGTGCAGAATATGAGAGTGAGGCTGCAGCCACCATCGGGATCAGATTTACCTGCCTTCAACCCTTTATTGCCCCCTGCCGCCATTACACAGGTCCTGCTTTTAGCCAATCCTCACAAGGTAAATAAACACAGATTCAGAGAATATTATGCAATAGTTGGGCTGCAACAGCACGTGTATGTTGAATGCAGAAACAGTTATTTCAGTACGGCACACAAAATGACACCGATTGGAAAAACATGTTGTTAATTCCTTGGGTCAAGAACTAACATACCCAAAGCGACTGGAAATAGAAAATGGGAACTCAATGCAGTCTTGTACTTTTTTAGTGGAGGTAGACATTAAAATTTATATTATACAGTTAAAAACACAGAACGGTGGACTCTTGCTATGTTATGAACTGCTCTCACAACCGGCGTGGACAACATATGTCAAATGAAGTGCAATTTTTCAGCTTTCCAGCATGTAAACAACACAATAGTGAAATTGAAAGTATAACTAGGTAAAAATAAATAACTTAACTAAAACGTGGCTTTATAATTTCTTATTAAAGATATATTACATATTCAAAACCACTTGAATTTATCAGTGCTACACCATAAATAATATATGATATATCTGGAAATGTTACTTGTGGTAGCTTGTTCGAGATCACTCTCCATGTTCGTATAGTAGCGCTCCTTTTCTTTAAGTCCAGCAAAACGTATTTGCATAAAACGATTGATTTCAGAGCTGCATTACAGAGGGCCATACTGTTGTGTTAACCCTTAATGCTTTAACATTAAGAAAATAGATGATATATGCCGATTTAATAAATGATCCACTGGCTGAGATCAAGCTATATTGTATTTAATATTTTACCGGCATCTTTACCTACCAATCTCACTGTAAAAATAAAATATCATCTTTCTAAAATAATTTGTAATTTGGCTCCAAATCTCAGGTGAAAATGTTTTGACACTCCCTTCTCTCTACAAAACAGTAGATTACTCAATATGCATACATTTGTGACGTTTAATATTTTGGCTTTCATCACTATTTATGTTTGTCTTTCTACAGAAAAAATATTAACAAAATCAAAAATTTTAACTTAATTATTTCTGATGGCAAAGCTGAATTTTCAGCGACCATTTCTCCTCTCTTCAATCTCGCATTATGATAATATGCTCATTTGGTTCTCAAAAAGCATTTTCAATGTTGAAAACGGCTGCTAAATATTTTTTTTGTAAACCGTGATTTCGAGAGTCTGTGGTAAGATTTAAAAGAAATGAACACTTTTATTGAGCAAGGACACATTAAATTGATCAAAAGTGACAGTAAAGACATTTATAATGTTACAAAAGATTTCTTTTAAGTGCTGTTCTTTGGAAATTTCTATTCATCAAAGAATCCTTTAAAAATCACAGGAATAAATTATCTTAGTTCTTTTGTTTCTTCTTGAAACAATCTGCATTGTTAAAAGCGCTATATAAAGGTGACAACTTTTACATTTAAGTTATTTTTTTATATTTCACATGGTTACTGTTTTACTGTATTTTTTTAATCAAATAAATGCAGCCTTGGTGAGACAGAAACATAAAAAAATAAATTAAAAAAATGAATCAAACTTTTGAGCAGTATATGTGAATATAATTTGTCAGTAAAGCTCAGACTGTGCTGGTTATGGTTTGTGGTGTGTGTCAGATGTCTGTGGCCATCTTTGTTGCAGATTTGTAGATATTATCTGAATATATGGCATTTCTTCACATTCTTACCAATACAATTTTTTCCCCCTTTAAAGGAGAAGGTGCGGTTGAGATACAAATTGACATTTGATTTAGGAGAAGAATCACACGATGAGAGCGGAGATGTAGAGCAGTTCCCTCCGCCAGAGTCCTGGGGAAACCTTTAAAAAAAAACAAAAGAAAGAAAAAAAGACTGATTTCCTGCTAGTGGCCCCTCTGCTTCCTGATGGCAGTTCATATCCAGACTGTCAATGGCTCTGCCTTTGATCCACATCTCTCTCCTCTCCTTATTGTCCGGATGAGTGCTGAGAGGAGGCCTTTAAATGAACTTGTTTGATTTTTAATTGCAGTTGTGCTAACGGTTTTTTTTCTCTCTTCCTTTTCCCCCTTGTCGTTGTTGTTTTCAGCCCTTTTTGTATGACGCTTTACATGTTTGGAAGTTAGAGAGAGATGAGCTTTGTGGTCATTTATGACATTATTTCCACGTGTGAATTGAGATGCTGGAGTCTCCGTCAGCTGTAATGACATAGAACAGGTGAAATTTCTGCACTAATGGTTTCATTTTCATTGTGTTGATTTAATAGGTTTTGTTAACTTGCACACATTCTTGATCATATTTCTGTTTGTTGTGTGTTTGATTGTATTGTCAGGCTGCATGTGGTTTTACTGGTAACACACCAAACTTGAATCAATTTCTTAGCAAGAAATAACTAAATGATCTATATTACAAATCGAACAGCCCTTCATTCATTGTCATTTTTGCATCTAATTAATCATGACTGTCCTCAATCCTAAAATTGCCCTTCTATATACACTGTACTGCTCTTGAACATCACGCTGATGTCTTTATATTTACCGTACGTGCCTAATCAGAGTTTTTTTTTTTTTTTTTTCATGTTAATGTGAATATAGACATTTTGTGTTTGATGCTTGTTTTTAATTGGCAGAATAACATAAGCATTTGCCCCTTTTTGTTTTTTGAGTCTTTGGTTCCACACTTAATCTGGGCTCTTTCAATGCAGTACAGTTTAATGAATACTATTTCACCCTTGCTATGCTTATAGAATTCTGTATTCAGATGATAACAGAAATAATTTGAGTCAGGATGCTGCTGCATCAGAATTGTCTGCAGACAGGAATCGAAATCAGTTCTCAAATGAAGCAACTCTGGTTTGTGTCTCCCAACAGTTAAAGGTCTGTGATTAAAGCCAGTTGCATTCCAGATTATGTCCTTCCAACCTGACAGTGTAAATATCGGTATTGCTATTATGTACATTTGCCAAAAACTTATACAGAGACTAAACATATGGAGAAGTGGATGTAGTGCAAATATGTATTTAAGGGAAATAAAGTTATTCTTTTTCTCTGGGGTTTAAAATGCATGTTTTCATTTAATTATTTTAAGTCTTTGATAAAAAGTTGAATAAGGTAAAAAAAAAAAAAGAAAAAGATGAGAGCAATCTGTATTGAACTTTTTATTAAAATCTGTAAAACAAAGTGATTATATAAAAAGAATGTGTTCTTTTCCAGCTCCCTTCCAATCAGAGGGCTGGTGTCATGAACAATTTGATTCTGCTGAGTCTGTCCGGGACCCCAGGGGTAGCTGTTTGTAATGCCTGCTCATACAATATAGTAATGCAATAATGCAAACAACAGTATTGAATGTTTGCATTGAATGTAAGTAAGGTTAAGAATAGTAATTGGTTAATGCTATGCTAAGGTAAGTAGCGTGGTTAGCTTTTAAAATGAAAGCTATGCTTAAAATAAAAAAAACTTTCCTCCATCAGTGAATAGTTTTGCAGGTGGGTTTCCCAGGGTGTGTGGTTGAAGTTAGCAAAATGGCTGAAAGTTAGAAAAACTAAGTAATTAAGAAATCAAGTAAGTATCTTTAATTAAACAAATTACACTGCTTTTAAAAACATCAATAAACATGAATACGTATTGACCAACTGTAATCAAAAGATGTATTTAGGAAGATAAACTTAAAAAAATAAAAAAAGTCACTATATGTAAAGATAAATTTTGTTATGACAAACTAAAGCTGCTTTGTAGCTGGTTTTGCTTCAGGACACAGATTTGAGAACCAAAAAAACAAAGTACTGTATTAAAAGCAGCCCTCCTCTCAAGACCCTGAACCACTGGCTTAACTAAATGCTTTTCTATGACAACACAACAGAAAATAAGGAGCACACCATATTACACAGTTATATTCAAATGTTCATACTGAGAGCAGGGCAAGTTACTATTACAACAAGAAAAGGTTTGAAAAGATGGCAATGGATCTGTATGCTACTTTCTGGGAGGGGGAGGAAGGGGTGGTGGTGAGGAAAATGGGTATGGCCCAGGACCCATGAATCCCATGACAGGCTGTGGTGGTGGAGGAGGGAACTGTTGTGCCATGAGTGGTTGCGGACCCGGACCCGGCCCAGGCTGAGGAGGAGTTGGAGGCGGTGCTCCAAACAGACCTTGGGGAGGTCCTGCCTGATCTTGCCCTCCGGCTCCCCCGTTACCGCCCCCGCTTGTATGTGAGCCTCCCCCTCTGGAGCCATACTGCCCCCCTCCCTCCTCCTCCTCCTCCTCCTCCTCCGCCCCGGCCCCCGCCCCCATAACTCTGGTATTGGTCACCTCCTCCATTGTTATAGGAGGGTCCTGAGTTGTAGTTGTTTCGTCCATCCCTACTGCGATCTCTATAAGAAGAAGAGGACAAACGGTCGTCACGGCTGCTCCCAACTGACCTCCCATCACGGCTAAAGTTGTTGCTGCGGCTGCCCTTGTTACCCCCCGTTGCAGAGCGCATACGGCGATCGCATTCGTCCTGATACATCATGTTGGGGTTATTTGAGCTTGAGTTGTTGCCACGGTAACGCATCCTTCCACCTACAGTAGTAGCCAGTGAGAGGCCAGAAATTAGGCTAAAGATATGAGAATTTGAAATGTGAAAAAGACAAACTTACCTCTAAATGGTGCCAAACTAGACTGGGAATAATAGTTTTGCACTCAGTTTCTCAAGAACATAACACAAACTGAAATATGACTGCCCAACTGCAGCTCATTTTGAAACTCTCACCTCCACCTCCCCCACGGCCTGTGTCCACCAGCTGTAGAAGTTTGGGGTTGATGGCCTGTCTAGCCTCCTCAAGAACCCGGACCAGATCACGAGCCTGCCGGAGGTTCCCAGGTGTGAAGAAAGTGTAGGCTGTACCTTTGTTGGTGCTGCGGGCTGTGCGCCCAATGCGATGCACATAATCCTCAGAAGAGTTTGGATAGTCATAGTTGATGACAAATTTAACATCCTCCACATCTTCAGGGGACCACAGTAAAGAAATGTATGTAGGAAGAAAAAAAAAAAATGTAATTAGAAAGTGAGGTAGACAGAAGGAATGGACCATTGCCTAGTTCACTGTGACCACAGCACTGGAATTATTCACTCATCTGTGTTTGGGATCTCTTCATGGATTTTACAGGTATTGCTTTGGAGTAAGGTTTGACCATCACTAATAAAGCCAAGGCAATTGGCCGATACAAGAAGGGAAATATTGATTAATTGGAATGCTCTGAAAAGGCATTCAGTTATAAAAGTTATCCAATGACCTGAATACACTTAAGTTTTGAAGTATGCTGTCATTAACAGTCATAAACATCCAGGTGTTAATATATAAAATAAGTGATGCACCAATTTTTTTACCTAAACATCGAAACCAAAATGTAAGTTTTCATAAAGGAAATAAATTTTGTCATAAAATTGACAAGAATAAAAAAAACCCTCTAAATTCTTATCAAAAGTAACCAAGCTTACTGTGATTATTGGACGGTATGTGCACTGCAAATAATGTTTAGTAAAGTTTTGCTATTTACTGAAAGCAGCACAGACTAAATGATCGCGGCCTATCCAAATTAAGATTTTTTTTAAATACGATAAATTGATATTGTCAACCCAGCCCAAGTTGTAGCTTACCCACGTTGTGTACACGAAGTAGACACTGATATATTCAAAGTGCCACCATTTCGGTCAATGAATTCTTCCCTCCAAAACTGAATTTCGTTTGCTGAAATTTCAGTGCACCACTATAATATTAATCATTCAGATAAAGCTCTGTCTTTATTCAACCTAAAGACAGGGTCTCACTAGACAATTTTTTCAGTCAATTTCCGATGGTCCCAGGGTTTGGAAAACAGCGTTCACATCATCCACGAACTGAACACTGACGTCAAACAAAACCGAAAAGTGCTAGTGTGAAAGCACTGAACAGAATAGTGTGAGACACTTTTTTTTTTCTTCAAATGCCCATTTTCAGTTGGCTAGTGAGAAACTGCCTTAAGGAGACCAACACTATACAGTAAAATAAATAAATAATAATACATTTTAAAAAACTTAGCTTTGAGCACTTACCTATTCCAAAGATAAAAAGCTAATCTAATATTAAAGGGTTAGCTGACCCAAAAGTTTAAATTCTGTCATTAATTACTCACCCTCATGTCGTTCGACACCCGTAAGACCTTCGTTCATCTTAAGAACACAAATGAAGAAATTTTTTATTTAAATCCGAGAGCTCTCTGACCCCTCCATAGACAGCTATTTAATCAACACTTTCAAGGTCCAGAAAGGTAGTAAAAACATTGTTAAAATAGCCCATGTGACTCCAGTGGTTCAACCTTAATGTTATGAAGTGACGAGAATACTTTTATGCGTAAAAACAAACAAAAATAACAACTTTATTAAACAATTTCTTCACGTCTGTGTCAGACTCTTACGCTGTTGACATAGTTTAACAGTACAGTGTTTCCTAGTTCTATGTCAGAACGACTCGTGCGCATGCGTCGTAGTGCTCACGTGAACAGCGTTGGCCAATAGTAAGCAGCGTTCTGGAAGCAGCCTAAGAATCTGACACAAGCTAGAAGAAATTGTTGAATAAAGTTATTTTGTTTGTTTTTTTACGCACAAAGTATTCTCGTCGCTTCATAAAATTAAGGTTGAACCACTGGAGTCACATGGGCTATTTTAACAGGTCCTTTCTGGACCTTCAAAGTGTTCATTAAATAGCTGTCTATGGAAGGGTCAGAGAGCTCTCGGATTTCATCAAAAATATCTTCATTTGTGTCTTATGGGTTTGGAACAACATGGGGGTGAGTAATTAATGACAGAATTTTAATTTTAAACTTAAGTATTACATGAACTAATCAATGAAAATTAACAATATGATTCAGGTTATAACCAGACTAATTGTGTCCAGCAATACTTGGTGTTATTAAAGAGGAGAAATGTCAGGAGTTCATTAAACAATGTGAAGATTTCTTTTTCTTTGACACATCTTAAAAGTCTGTTTCTCATTACAGTTTAAAAGGGGCTCTAACAACACTGCTATTGACCCTAAAAGAAAACAGTCTCCTTTTGGAAAATGATGATAGTTAATACTATTTTAGATATCTAAAGAATGCAATGTGCTAAAATGGAAATACAGTCATGTACAATAATGGCCTAATGGCACTTACCACACCCATTCAAACATACTTAAAGGACATTTGCCACACTATGGAAACAGTTCTCATGAACAGGGCAGTGACTAGGGCATGATCAGGTACTTACCCTAGGTTAGGTTACTCTTGGCTGGGATCAGTCCTGGGTCCCGTGGAGCGGCCCAAGAGGAAGAGGTTAATGTGGGCTCACGCGTTGAGCTGCCCCCCCTTCACCCTCGGCCCTGCCCCAGCAACGCCAGGCGGGAGCAGAACCGGCTCTGCCCCAGTTCTCTCTCTCTCGCTGGGTTGCAGGACCTCCACAAACCGGACCGGACTGTATCCAGCACTCTTAACTTTCTCTCTCCCTCTCTCTAGCACTCCGTGGGCCATTCAGCCCCAAATCTATCTTAGGGGCAGACTTTCCTGGAATCTAACAGAGCCCTGATGGGCCATAGTATCCTTTGAGATTTTTTAATGGTCAATCCAAATTTGAAAAAAAAAAAAGTAAGCTAGTTGTTGCCGCTAGCCTCAAGATAAATAGGGACGCAGCTGAGGGAGTTTATCCATATCAAGCCCTGTGCTAGTGTCTGGTAACATGGTAGAGGGAGGCCACTGTGTCAAATAAGCACAGCATGCCTGGGCTGGCAGTTAGGAAGTCAAAAATCCTGAAGGGGAAAAAGAACAATAATAGTGTAAGACCCTCTAGAATAACCCAAACATACCCAGACAAAACAAAATAGCAATTTCTGATATCTTTGTGTGGTCATTGTTCACCCAGATATAAATGATTCCAGAAAGAAGTTTAGCACAAAATAAAGTCAAATGTTTATAATAAAACTTCTGACCAACTCTATTCTGACCTAAACTACTGATTAAAATCTGATAACTGGACACTTGCACACAATTTGTTCAGGAAGGAGACTGGCATTAGGACCCAGGGAAGAGGAGGTTAGGATAGCAGCTCCCCTAGATCCGTGCTAGGGTCAACAGCGAGCCGGTGAGCCCCACATGTGCGAGGATTTTTACATTAGTAACAAGAAACAGACAGCACACGTTTAACATGTTTGGAACAGCTTGTGGATGTGGAAACTGACAAAGCAGCGCACCAGTCAGTCACCGTCAGCCCAGAGTCCTTTTTACGACTAAATGTGAACTTGACATCTCATCAATAAATATGTATATTGCTCAAAATAAGTGAAGACTGGGGAAAAAAGATAAGAGAGGAAAGGACAGGACAGGGTGGAGTTAAGAGAGAAAGGTAAAAAATATCAAACCAAATGTTCACAAAATGTATGTGATGTTTTTCCAACTGTAATGAGAGAAGCCATTAAGGTCCAAACCAAAATAATCCAAAACAAACGACCAAAACAAAAAAAAACTATAGATATAAATTTAGGTTAAAAACTTCCTAATGTCTATCCTGCTCCTAAAGTCTGACAACTCTTCATCTGAAAGCATACCGCATTCCACTCCATATTGTGGACAGTCCATGTGACGCTCATGATTGTGCACACTGTCTACATGGCGTAGCCCAATTTTTGTATCTGTGGAGACTTGTATGCAGACAAAAGTGCATGTGCAAGCGATTTGAGTGATAAAAAAAAAAGAAAGGTCCACTATATGCACAAGATCAAGTGGAATGTGGAAAATTAAATATACTCTTCAATATATATCAGCCTTCAAGTACACAAGACACTGTTCTTCAACGGGAGATTACAAAAAGTAAAAGGGGTGTTCACATTGATACAGATTAAATAACTGGCTGCTGCCAAATCTCTGTGCAGTTGTGTTGGTTATAGTTCCTACTTGACTGATGACTATCAAACTATATCAGGTGGTGGATCACAGTTCATTTTTAGAAATTTGAGTTCTACTTCATTGCATTGCCAAAAGTCACACATTGATGGAAACCTTCAACTCTCTTTGAAAATGAATGTGTAAATAGTTGTCAATGTGAACACTCCTTCGCTAAATTCCCACAGAGTAAGGTATGATATATTTATATATTTTATTTTTATGATGTTCATGTCTAGAATATCTTAATATCGTCATTATTTCCTGTAAAGTTTTGAATCAATGTGTACTGTAAAAAAAGCGCTATGCAAATACATTTCATTTTGATATATTTAAAAAAAGAAATTAAGAATTATACTAAGGAGTGTTCACACTTGACTGGTTTGGTTCAATTAAAACAAAAATGTATCACTTTCTTTTTGGTCTGGTTCAAACTGCAAGTGTGAACATGGGACTGGTGTATCGATCAACATTTATCCTATTACTTCAGTGATCATTTAGGTGTCTATCTGATATAATAACATAACTACTTTAAAAAACAGTTTGGTGCAGGGATGCAAACTAAGGTGTGAAAACGGTCAAACAATTACATATCCGAGGACATGCTTCGGTGGGAATTTCTCGCGAAAGAATAAGTTTCTAGCAAACATTTCAATTAATTTCATGTTCATTAATATGATTTCATGTATTTAAGGTTATTTAAGGATCTCACAAAAGCGATTTTGCTTTCAAAACATAACATTTATCCAAAAAGATGAGCAGTTTGCAGCCCTGTGTTTGTATGAATAGGAATGACATCTGTTTAACCAGTGGGTATGTTTTGACGTCAAAAGTTTGAGACGTCACTGAACATTGCACAATTATGTGACTGTATGTGTCAATGTTGTACATATCAAAGTGTTGTCTATATATTATTTAGTGGTGATCAGATAATCATTTGGTTTAGAATTTTAGGGGGGGAAATACAGAAATGGTTCTGAATGAGCATCAAGTATCAGAACATACCCAGACCCCGTGAGGCAACGTCAGTAGCGATCAAAATGGGAGCTTTTCCACTGCGGAACTCTGGAAATACACAACACAGAGCAAAACAAAGTGAGAACTGTCAGGAAGAATTGTGACAGCCTGCTTCAATAAAATGTAAAGCTTAAAAACTTCACCTGATAGTACCCAGTCCCTCTCTGGTTGGCTCTTATCACCATGAATACACATTGCAGGCCACCTGGATAAAGACAGAACACACATTGCATCAACATACAATATGATTTTATAAAAACCTTTAAGAGGGATTATAAAGGTCTCACCCATCTCTTCGCATCCTGCGAGTCAGTTCATCACAGCGTTTCTTTGTCTCTACAAAGATGATGGTTTTGTTCTCCTTTTCAGCCATGATTTCCTCCATCAGCTGAATCAGCCTTTGAGCACGAAAACAATTTTTTGAAACATTTTCATCTTGACTTATACAGACAAATAGGAAAGTAAACCAACACAAATCGCAATGACTGAATAATATAATAAATGCTCAAGGCAATTCATATCCAATACTTTAATAGACATGACTGGTAAATCAGCTCACTTGTTGTCTTTTTCATTTTCCATGCAGACATCCACTATCTGCAGGATGTTGTGGTTTGCGCTTAGTTCTAGAGCTCCTATATTGATTTGGACATAGTCATGGAGGAAATCTTCAGCCAGTTGACGCACTTCTTTAGGCCAGGTAGCACTCCACATGAGAGTCTGTCTGTCAGGCTGAAGGAAACAGGAATAGCAGCAAATGTAAACGACTGAGCTTAAAATGTATGTATTCAGAGGAAAGTGATTATGGGTAGAAATCTTAATCTTTTTGAGTGCATTATCATTGCTGATTATCCTAGATTTTCAGTATAGCATTGCTGTGTGTGTAAGGTTAACATCCATGAACTGTCAAATACTGTAGTAAAACTGGAGACAGTCTCACAAAAGGACAGTACTTACTCTAATTTGGTCAAGAATTTTGCGGATTTGGGGTTCAAAACCCATGTCCAACATACGATCAGCCTCATCTAGCACCAGATAAGTGCAACGGCGCAGGTTGGTTTTTCCTGCCTCCAGGAAGTCAATCAGACGGCCAGGTGTGGCAATGCAGATTTCAACACCTTTAGGAGGTCAAACAATGTTTATTGAAAGAAAAGCCCTTAATTAGTCCTGCTCAAATAATCAGAAGATATTCAGTTATTATTAGGCTATACTTGTCCATAAAAAAAGAGTTGAGAACCATAGCTCAATCCTCCTTTTTTCAACACCCCATGATGCTTTGCATGATTTATGATTAACTTCTGTTGAACTGTTAACAATCAGCGACTGCCAATGAACTTGTTTAAAGGGATAGTTTACCCTAAAATGAAAATATAGTCATCATTTACTCACCCTGGTGTTGTTCTAATGCTGTATGCAATGTTCGTGCAGATACTGTGAAATGAAATTCCAGGAATTTCAAGGACTTTTCAAGCACTACTTTTTTCGGTTTTCAAGGACTACAATCAGAAATCGCACTAGTCAAACAATATCTTTATTATTTGTTAAGGATTTTTTAAAACTCAAATTATAGATTTAAGGTATCCAAAATACAACTTACAATGTATTTAATAATACATATTAAATACAAAGTTTATAATGACTATTATTGTTCAATAAATAATAAATAATATTTTATATTATAATGTTGGCGCACTTCGTATCGAGAAAAGGTCTAATGGGGGGTTTAACAGACAAGCTGCAGTTAAAAGATTGTATTTTTTTTTTTTAAATGAAACTAATATCATATATATTGGTGCTCTAAGCGATCCTGGGTGGAGTAACGTTCGAAGTGTTGTCAAACAAAACAAAGGCTAGCTAGACCCTCCCTCCTCCTCCTCCTCCTCCTCCTCCTCCTCCTCCTCCTCCTCCTCCCTCCTCCTCCTCCTCCTCCTCTTCCTCCTCCTCCTCCTCCCCTCCGTGCTTCCTGAATCAGCCCTTCTGCCGCCGGAGTTCTCGCCACCTTTCGAAGGCTTTTCCGATGTAAATTCGGGACTTTGTGCATTCCTTCTCTTTTTCCTTCTCAAACTGCCCACGTTTGTTTTTGTTGCCGTTTGTGGAGCTTGTGCTGACTACAGAGACTGCATTTTTTTACAATGTGTTCAGGGGATAGGCAGCTAGCGGATAGTGAGGAGATGTTTGCTGTATGTGACAAAAACATTTTTGGCCTAAAAAATGCGTGACATCGCTTATAGCACCTTTAAAGGTGTACCGTACTGATTCAGGATAAGACAAAAACACGACAAAGACAAAATATACTCATAATGTACTTGCTCATTATATAAATTTAGTACATTTTGACCACAAAAAAGTTACGGACTGCAGCTTTAAATAAGTCAAGCACTTTTCAAATATCTCTTCATAAATATGGCTATTTTCAAGGGTTTACCAGGACTTTCAAAAGGTCAAATTCAAGTACTTTAAGTACCTTGTACGAACCCTGCATAGGGTCTTTTCTTTGCTAAAACGTCAACTTAAAACTTTGACTTTTTCGCAACTTTTTGAAGTAGCCTATTAAAATCATTCAGATATTGCAATCCGTTGTGATATACTGTACATATCGCAATATTTCCACCGTTTCAATATATCGTGCAGCCCAAGTATAGAGTACCACAAGGCTCAGTACTAGGACCGTTGCTTTTCACCTTGTACATGGTACCTTTGGGCGATAACAGGAAGCATGGCATTAGTTTTCACTGTTATGCTGATGATACTCAGCTCTATATTTCTTTGCGCCCTGACAAAACATACCAATTTACAAAATGCATAGATGATATAAAAAAATTGGATGATTAGTAATGTTCTACTATTAAATTCTGAAAAAAACAGAGGTTTTATTTACTGAATCAATAACCTCTGCACATAATAACCTAGAATACTGTCTAATGCTTGATGGCTGATCTGTGAAGTCTACGTCGTTAGTAAGGAACCTGGGTGTAGGGATGTCACAGTACCAAAATTCCAGTAGTCGGTACCAATACCATAAAAATTTTACAGTACTCGATTCCTGTTCTGTCCTTCAATCCGTGCAGACGTGTTTTCACTCTGCTCCCGCTGTGCTCTAGCGCTCTAGTGTTTTGTCTCTTTCTTTTTCTCTCTGACCCGCTGCTTTGCTGGACTCCTGAAAATACTGAAATGGAATTGATTAACTGGTCAATCAGCGCGATCGATAGGATTTTCTCACAAAGGAAGGGTGCCCCGGGAGAACCCACCTGCACGGATGGGACCTTTGCTGCAGGGTACGTGAGGGACGCATGGAACAACTGGCAAGTCCTGTGCCTGGAGGCTCTGTCCGTGGAGGATGCGGAAGATTTATACATGATTGGATTATTGATGGCGGGGTTCCTATTCTTTGGCTTTGGGATTGCCCTGACCTATCGGAAGATTGGTAAGACAGCTGCAAGCAAATTCACCCAGCCGCTGTCTGTGGAAATTAAGGAATGCTTCGGGGCTGTGTGTGACCGTTTGAAGGAATTAGATCAGAGAGTGATGGGAATTGAGGAACTGAACCGTAACAACGCAGTCCGGACTGCAGATACGCAGGGAAGAGTGGGCTCCATCGGGGGTCAGATCGGTGAACTTTTACGGACTGTAACCGGTCTGGCCATGAGGCTGGACGTAATGTCTAGGGAAACTGCACAGACCGGACGCGAATGCTGAGGACCAGATCTGATTGATTGATTATGATCCGGACAAATTACCGAAGATCATCAAATGGATTAAAAAAAAAAAATTGTATTTGCCTGACCTAATCAACTACCCCAACGAACCTCACTTGTCCCTATCTCTCGGTTGGGAGGTCAGCCTGACAGTTTGGTCTGCTATCTTTCCCTGTGCACTGCCTTATCTCCCTCCAAGGACAAACCATAGAACTGAACTCGAAAACATCTGAAGTTATGGCTAACATTCTCACACAACACAATCTCAGACTCACTCGCACCATACACAACCTCCGGCCCGGAGGCTTGCTCCAAACTTCATTTCGTTATACTGTACTTGTACATGTGTAATGACAAATAAACTTGAAACTTGAACCAATTTCGGTATCACAGCTAAAAGTTTTTTTTTTTTTTTTACCATTTTTAAAAAAATTATTAAATGTATTAAGTTTATTATTTATGATGATAATCATTATAAGTAAATAATACAAACATTTAAAGGCTGTATGCTGTTTAAAATTAAACATTGTTTACAAAAAAGATCAAGTGAAAAATAAATCAACCATCTAGGCATAATTATTATTTTATTAGAGACATATTATTATTATATAGAGACATAGCTAAATATACTGTAGGCTACAACAGTAGCCTAATATATTTTTATATTTTTGTAATTTTGTCTTTTTATTTTCATGGGCTGCCATGAAGAACTTTGAGTGTCTGTGTTCATGATATGAGTTTTCTCAAATGAAACGGTAAATTCTCATGAAGTGACGGTTTATGCGTTCGTGTAATATTTAAATAGTATTTTGCAGTTTAATATTCACAGACACTAGTATATATTCAGCTACAGTCTGGAGCCCAGTGCTTAGATAAACATGGAAGCGAATGAACGCAGCTGCGGGTACCGCGTGAGTCGTTACTACTGGTACTACAGAAATGCTGGTATTGTCACATTTTTATAATTTCAGTACCGACTTGGAAACGATTTAACGGTACTTGTGACATCCCTACCTGGGTGTGTTATGTGATACCAATCTTTCATTTGAAAGCCACATTTTTAGCATCTGTAAAACCGCATTTTTCCATCACCTTAAAATATATCTAAATTACGACATCAATGGCAAATGCAGATAAGTTAGTTCATGTGTTCATGACCTCAAGGCTAGAATATTGTAATGCTCTACTCGGTGGTTGCCCTGCATGCTTAATAAACAAACTCCAGCTGGTCCAAAATACAGCAGCTTGAGTTCTTACTAGAACCAGGAAGTATGACCATATTAGCCTGGTTTTGACAACACTGCATTAAACATCGCATACATTTAAAAATCTTGCTAATTACTTACAAAGCACTAAACGGCTTAGTTCCTCAGTACTTG
Source organism: Paracanthobrama guichenoti (assembly GCA_018749465.1). NCBI lineage: Eukaryota > Metazoa > Chordata > Actinopteri > Cypriniformes > Gobionidae > Paracanthobrama > Paracanthobrama guichenoti. Next base: position 16,088,293 of record CM031948.1, on the reverse strand, counting down.
AGCGAGCTCTTAACGCATTATACTCCATCACGTCTATTGCGATCTTAAAATTCTGGCCAGTTGACAATACCTAGAATATCAAAATCAACTGCAGGCGGTAGATAATTTTCCTATTTAGCACCCAAACTCTTGGCAGTCTTCCTAGCCTTGTTTGGGAAGCACACACTCATGTCAAGTTTAAATCTAGACTAAAAACACATCTCTTTAACCTGGCAGAACACGTTATAACATTTCTATAATTCACATCCATTAAAGGTTTATTAGGCTGCATAAATTAGGTCAACCAGAACTAGGAACACTTCCCACAACACCCTATGTACTTGTTACATTGTAAGAAGATTGGCATCTACGCTATTATTGTCTCTCTGTTTATCATGAGTTTACCGTAGACAGCCGGTTCCGGATCAGATGGTGGATGTGCAGCTAGATACCACCACAACGCAGCCCTGAATGTCAGCAGAGATCCTGTCAACTACACAATCCCCTGTAAAGACCTCATTGACACGACAGCCATCAGCACAGATCCTCAGCAAAGACCGCAAAAACCAGTCAAGTCCTCTGCACAGACCTATGACCAGCTTTGTCTCCATACTGGTGTGATGAATCTGATCTTCAAGCAAAAGGAACTGGATGAAATATTTGAATGCTACTGATACGCACTCTGATTTCTGACTTGTGATGCAACCTGAATCATTATCACACTGTGTTCATTCGTTGGCCAGAGGAGAACTGGCCCCCTGACTGAGTTTTTTTTTCTCCATTCCGTCACCTGATGGAGTTTGGATTCTTTGCCACTTTCGCCTCTGGCTTGCTTAGTTGGGGACACTTAATATTCAACAATACTATTGATTTGACTGCACTGACACTATTGGATGAGAACTGCACTGAAACGATGGACAATGATATCACTGTTTTCTGCAAAACTACTTTATAGATAAAATGAACTAATTTAATAATTGATGATCTTTAGCATGCCAGACGGGGCCAATAGCCTCTGACCACAAGCAGCGAGCCCAAAATCAAGTTGCATTTCCTCTGTCAGGCTAGCAGCCCCGCAGCACTACCCTAAAACCCGCCCTTAACATGCCTCCATAGAGTGACGTCCCACAACCCCACCGTTTCATTTTCATTTTTGACCAATATAAGCTCAGATCAATGAGGCCTACAATCAGTCAGTTTCATCAAAAAAATTCATTTTACAGCTAATTTGGTCATTTTACAGCTAAAACTGACCAGGGCACTAAGTGCACTAATTTGCGACTGGCAAAGGCTGTGATTTAATTATATACATTTATAGCCTGACATACTGCATGTTTCAGAGTGCACTTTGTACTTTTACACACATGCTTTACACAGCTAATGACATTAGTGAGCTCATTAATGCTACTCTTTCAGTGTCTCGGATCAGCTTGGTTCACAGGAATAAATAAAAAATAAAAAAATAAAATAAAAAAACTTGTTCTCAGAATAATCATGATTATATTTTGAGCATTAACAAAAGATAAAACTGCATACAGTAAAACTTTAATTTTTTTTTAGATGTTGGTCTGTTCCCATACCTCTTTCTAAATCTCTGATCTGAGGACCTTTAGGGGCTCCACCATAAACACAGGTACTCTTGATTCGGGATGATTTGCCATAGTCATAAGCCACTTGCTGCACCTGCTGGGCTAATTCACGCGTGGGTGCCAACACAAGACACTAAACAGAACAGAAAGCAGGAAACACAGCAGAAAGCACTATGGATTCATTTTGATCCTAGTGTGCATCAACAACAGTACACCATTCTGATTTTAAATCAGTGCCTAATTCTAATTATTGAGGTAAAAGTTGTTTGGAAACTTACGATGGGCCCATCCCCTCTCTCTAGGTATGGCTGATGGTTAATGTGCACTATGGCAGGCAGCAAATACTGTGGAGGACATTGAAATAAGTAAACATGAGTTTACTTGGAATAAGTATTCAAGTATGGTTTTTCTCTGGCTGTTGTTTGTAGATGTAGGTCCCTTACAGCCAGTGTTTTTCCAGAGCCGGTCTGAGCGATGCCCACCATGTCCCTGCCACTGAGAGCCAAAGGAAAACCTTGAGCCTGGATCGCTGTGGGCTCCTTAAAGTTCTGCTGCAGCAGCACTTCCATCACATATTCTAAAAAAATAAATAAATAAATAACGCACACATACAGAAACATCACCTTCAATATTCTTATATGCAACCACTGCTCTACAAGACCAGAATTTTTTATAGAGCTGATTTTAACATCAACTTTGGCTTATGACTGAACACAATTACAAAGCAATTTAGTTGTTTGAATTAGGCGGCAGAAGCAATGGGGAAAAAAGTCATAATTATAAAAAAACAGACCCACTTTATATTAGGTGGCCTTAACTACTATGTACTATTTTAATTAATCATTTGATACAATGCACTTATTGTGTACATACATGTTTTTACATTGTACATTTCTAAAGATACCTGCATATTGTTTACATCTGTAATTAATTTCTGTAGTTACATTTATAATTACACTGATGACCCTTGCCTTATACCTAACCCTACCCTTAAACTTACCGATACCACCACACCTGTCCCTAACTTTACCCGGATCCTACTTCAATATCAGCAAAAGTGTTTTGCAATACAATATGAACACAATTACAGTGTACTTATTTCTGATGTAAGTACATAGTAGTTAATGCCACTTAATATTAAGTGGGGCAAAAAAAAGACATATGCTGTGTTCAAAATCGCCCCTATGCCCTCATTCATTATTCCCTACGAGTGAATGAAAATGTGTGAGTAAATTCGGACACTGAGTGCACCGGAAGGACTGCCACTTTTGCATAGTTTGTGCTAGCTGTTTAATAATGATTTGAAATGTAGCAAACTGGCAGCTCCGGTAATAATAAACAGATTCATCTTGAACTCTGCCATGGAAACTAGCATATATAAACCTTAATCAAACAATTTAATAATCAATTAAAAAGGAATGTATATTTGTATAGCAGTTTGGAAAATGGATGAATGTTTGATTCAGCTGCGGGCTCCATCTACTGGCGAGACACGGGAATTCATTCAGCGCACAACTCTCACAGTGCATTATGGGTATTCTCTAGCTGCTGAGCGTACATCAGTTGTACACTCGTTATTGTGGTGCAGGCAATGTGGGATTGAATGAGTGCACTCAATAACGTCCACTATGGTTTCAAACAAACAAAAGGATGTTGTGCTGTTGAAATGAAACATTTTCTGATAACTTGTTATTCTAGAGTCACATAAAATACCTGTTCAAAATGAATGACTTATTCATGAACGACCCATCACTACTAGCAGAAAATAAAAGAAGGAGAAGAAATAATATTATTAAGTGTGTTTTCATCACCGGATGAAGAAGAAAAAAACCTGTTAACACACTCACTGAAGAGAAAAAACCCCGGTGTCAATGAACAGATTCACTTTTTCCATTCAAAATCGTGTTCAAATATTTGTATTTAGTGTGAAAGGGCTTTTGGAATAACTGATTTACACTCACGAGGGAACTGAGCTTGATGGAAGTTGGTGACAGGCTTTGGACAGCCGGAGCCTCTGACGGTGATCTCTTTCCTCTTGCGATATTCTTCAACATCATACTATATATAAGACCAATATAAATCAAAGTGAAATATAAATAAAAGCAAAATGGTAGACCACAAAAGTTCACTAAATTTATTAACTAAAATAACAGTCAATAATGTTTTTTTGCTGTAAATAAATTAATATGTACAGAAGCCCATTTCAGACTTCTGATCAGATTTCAAGCCCATTTTTCTTTTTCTCAGATTGTTTTCTTTAGGTTCTTTATTACCTGACTCATGTGATGAACCTCTGGGTGTTCGCTGTAGAAGTTCTTCTCAAATTTAGGCAGCTGGTCCAGGTCCCATTTCTTCTTCCTCAGCCGATCTCCTGGGTTTCCAAACTTCTTAGGTGGAGGTTGGACAACTCGACTGGATCCAAAGCGAGGCCTGTGAGAGAGACATGTCTTTAACTTTCAATCCTTTTCCTGACAGTGTTTGAGAAAAGTGTATAGACAAGTAGCTAAATCTGTGAACTGAACACCTAAATATGACTTAATATCTACAATGCAATTAAATTGATATCATTACATGTTTTAATACACACAAATAAACAAACATCAACTAAATATAATAGCCCACCCTCTGTCCCGTCCTCGATCTCTGTCTCGGTCCCCATATGAGGAGCTTCCTCTCATTTCCTACAGTAAGCAGAATATTCACCTCCTCCAGAACGAACCGAAGTAACGCTGGTCCTACCTGGTTTGTGGAAATGTGTTTTTCTGGTAAGCGGTAGATATGTAATATGTTTAATGAGGGTGTTTTAGACAAGGTTAATGTGCAAATTCTGCAAGTAACTCCTTACTGCATGAAAATAGACTTGCAAACAACAAACCATCGAAAAAATACACCAGCTTTGAGTTAGAAAAACATTCTTCGTGCGTACTCGGTTAAGTAAAATGTCGTCTACCACTAAGGACCTGGACCCGCCCCGTTTAATGTCGTAGTATTTTGTACGTAGGGATGTATTGAAAGTACACAAACAACGCAACGAAAACCGCGTAGTGTGACGGTGAATTCGCGTAAGGGCGTAAAAAAGAGGTTGAACTCCAAAACAATGGTGAACCTAATGGATTTAAATCTCTCAAGGAGGCTTTATCAAAATTAATTGCGCTTTGGATGACTGGACGAACAAATTTCGTCGCTTAAATTAATATAAAATATTTTCAAAATGTTTTATAGCAGTCACAACAAAATATAGGACTGTACTAATGTTGTTGTGTCCGAAACCGCCCCCTATCCACTATATAGTGCACTATATCGGGTGTCGGCCATTTTGTAGTGGTGTCCGAAATCTGACTGAACAAGTTACAACTTCATTCCCCACTTCGAGGGTAGCCTACACGCACTAGCACTATTTCCCAAAATCCAACGCGGAAAGGACAGAGTTTGCAGATCCAGCTTTCTTATTTATTTCAGGCTAGTTCTAGTTTGGCTTTATTATTATTATTATTGTTATTATTATTATTATTATTATTATTATTATTATTATTATTATTATTAATAATAATAATAATAATAATCAATACTTGATTAAAATATTAAAATATAGAGAGACTATATATATATATATATATATATATATATATATATATATATATATATATATATATATATATATATATATATATATAGGTAAATGTGTTTTAAATGAATTATTATATATTATTTAGGCTTTAACTCAATTTAATGTGTTTTACTAACAGCCAAGTGTTTTACTAATTTGTGGCAATATGCTAACTCACAACACTGTAAGGAGGAGATGATAATTTAGATGATTTAAATATTAATTCTTATATTTATTTATTTATTATATCAATTAGTTAATCACCTAGCGTAGGCCTATGCAATCGAATGTAATGCAATCATAACGGTCGCCTGTGGGCGCTCTCCGACCATTATCCTCTCTGAGTGCAAAACGCTGCAACAAAAAAACAAAAAATAAATAATAATAATAATAATAATAATAATAATAATAATAATAATTCTTACCAAATAATAAATACATAAAATTATGTACACTTGCTAATGTGTTTATTCTAATTAGTAATCATAATGATTATGAACACCAAATTAATATTTGTTGTATTATGAAACCACAAAGCTGGCACGGAGGTATTGCAAATTCATTGATTGTTATTAGTATTAATATTATTTTCTAAAGTAAGTTATGTAAAATAGTAGTTAAACACTACTTTCTGCGACAGCTCCAGCTCTACGACGCACAGTGTCCGAATTTACTCACTTCATTTTGTTCACCCCTTAAGTGCGCACACAGCTCTTTCTTATCTTTTACCACAAAACGGAATACCATAGCGACTACGTTTCGTTCACGTGTGACAAGTACAATTTCGTCCGTTCACGTGTAACAAACACACACAAATATGTCAATAACAATTCACCTGAGACAAAGAATGTTTCGGATACATCACAAATACAACACAATGTTGTTTGGTCCTACAAGACATGGCATTTCTGTTCCAGTGTACAATTAAAATAAAATTAAAAACATATTTTAAACATTGCCAATGCTAACTACCCATTTTACTGGGGTAGCCCAATATAAATGGCCTCGAGGATCCTGCTATAATATCTTTGGCTCATTATTTTTACACTTGCTTATTTTCTCTTTCTTCTCGTTATTCCTTTCTCTTTTTTAACATTATGTTTATGCAATGTTATTAATTGTATCTTTCTTTTACAATTAGTCTGTATTGTGTCCCAGCCTATGACCCAAGACAATGGGATAGGATATTATCTGCCTATGGCTCAAAAATGCAAATTCTCTTCCCAGTTTTAGGACTACTAACTAAACAGATCTGGCATCATAGAGACACAGCAATTTCTTTAACTTATTAAATGACTAACAACTTTAATTTGTTAAAAAAAGGTAATTCATTAATTAAAAGACAACATCCGCATAACCTGTAAATTTGTAATCGAGACATCTGTGCAAAATGTTTGCTTTAATGCAGCTGCTTCTTTACTATAATACAGCAATAATTAGTTTTGGAGCTTAGAATACAGCAAAAGAATACTAAAATAATAACCTCCACCTACAAATCAAATCAAATCACCTTTATTTATATAGCGCTTTTAACAAGTCCAATTGTTTCAAAGCAGCTTCACATTGTTAACAGGAAAATAATGCAACAGAATTTGTACAGCCGTTCTGGTGAAACAGTGATGTTATCCAGCTAATTTCAAGTATCATATAGTGTCAATGCGGGCAGATCGGTAATATAGATTACATTTAGGTGCCCCCAACTGAGCAAGCCAAAAGCCAGAGGCAACGGTGACAAGGAACCAAAACTCCTTCAGGGTCAGAATGGAGAAAAAAACCTTGGGAGAAACCAGGCTCAGTCGGGGTGCCAGTTCTCCTCTGGCCGACAAACAAACAGTGTATGATTATAATTCTGGCAGCATTGCAGGTCTTAATTCATATTAGGTAAATAGATATTCGTAAGATTATTCGAAAGTATAATACTCTACACTCTAAATTCTGTTACAACAATACATTCAATCTAGTATGAAAAATGGTAGATAAATTGGCAATTATCTAATAACTTCTGAATAAATATTGAAGAATTATAACCATAACTTTGTGACAATGTAATAACTTTTACTTTGAATAACCAATAGTCAAGAATAATAATGAATCTGGTTTAAAGTTGGATCTTGGCTCTTTTACAAATACATATTTTTTCATATAGTCGGGTACTTTTTTACAACAGTCACAAATGCACATGAATTAAACTTTAAACAATGTAATAAAACAATACTGGACAGCTTTTATTCTTTTGTGGCACATGTTTGGATAATGTTTATGAAGAAGACATAAAACAATGGTAGAGGTCTGATTTCTAAAGCATGAAATACACTTCTGTTACTTATTTAGTTCAATATAAAATCTTTATAGCAATCAAACAGTATCAGTGCAGTAAATAACAGTGTTGATAGCTAGTGAAGTATTATTTCACAGTCTCTTAACCTATTACACACTATCTCAAAATAAATGACATACAGTGATATATCATTATAATAATTGATAAAAAGTCTGCCATATGGAACTTGACTTTCTCTGAGCTTATGTAAAGATATTTACAGGTACCATGTAAACCAAGAGAAAATGAAGTCTTCAGAGTAACTAAATTTACCTCATGATTTGATTTCTTAATTGCCTGAATTGAAATGCAGTCCATTCATTAATACAAACAAATGTACTGACAATTTACTTCAAGGATGAACTGAAATGGTCCTTAGCTGCCACTTTAGCACACTAAAATCATCTTTTGTTGTGCACTATATGTCCAGTATTTTATCAATTAGTATTCAATGGTGACACACTTAGTCTTCAGATACTCATTCAGAGCTTCTTGACCTGTTGGGGAGAAATACACAGTTAAAACAACATAGAAAAGTATTTCTTGAAAGATAAATAATGACTGAAATATAGTGCAGTAACTATCAAAACAATTAAATCATTCACACAGTCTTACCCAAATCTTTGCCAAAACCAGACTGTTTGAAGCCACCAAAAGGAGCTGCCACGTCGGTCTTGTTGTAAGTGTTGATAAACACAGTGCCGGCCTGAAGTTTTTCACTCACATACAGAGCCTTGCTGATGTCACGTGTAAACACACCTGATGCTAAACCATATTCTGTAGCGTTAGCCCTCTGCAGCACGTTGTCAACATCTCTGAATTGAGGAAAAGGCAGATTACAATGATGCTTTTTGTCATGTTGTTACAATTCTGAAAAATTATACGATGTATACAGTTAAATCCATTACAAATCATTCATCATTGCTGGGAGCTGGGTTTATATAGATTGACTGGTGTGAGACACTCAGTTCAATCAATAAATCATTTTAGAGGTAAAAGTAGCTAGTTTCTACCAACCCATTGTTGAATTTGGAGATGATCATGATGGGCCCAAAGGACTCTTCAACAGCAATATACATATGATCCTGCACGTCACTGAAAACAGTTGGTTCAAAGAAGAAACCTGTAGAGATGGAAAGTGTAAACAAAATTGCATTTTTCCCTCCACTAAGACTAATGCTCACACACTCCCCTCACCTGGACGGTTCACTTGTTTCCCTCCACACACTAATCTTGCACCTTCTTTGACCCCTCTTTCACAGTATTCCACTAGTTTGTCCAGATGGGCTTTGTGGTTCTGGGGCCCGTGGTCTGTGGAACGGTCTAGTGGATCACCGATCTTCATCTTCTTTATTTCACTAACCTACATAGATGTAGTTATATGATTTGAATTAAGAATTAATTATGAAATTGTGAATTATAAAATGATCACAAACTGGTCTTAGTTAAATTACTTTAAGAGGTTTCACCACTCATCCAAGGAGAAAGATTCCATGACTATATTTTATATATAATATTAAAGTAATATCACAGTTACAAGTGTTTTATGGCTATATATCATAATAGTTGGGATTCAGTTGTAGGTAATACCTTAAAGGGATAGTACCCAAAAATGAAAATTACCCCATGATTTACTCACCCTCAAGCCATCAGAGTTATATTAAAAATGTCCTTTTATAATGGATGGATGCACTTTTTTTGGGCTTAAAATTTTGGGCTGCCATTCACTGCTATTATAATGCTTGTATTAGCCAGGACATTTTTTAATACGACTCTGATTGTATTCGTCTGAAAGAAGAATGTCATATACACCTAGGATGGCTTGAGGGCAAGTAAATTATGGGATAATTTTTGGGTGAACTATCCCTTTAAGAAGCTATTAAATCTTCATGTATGTTGATTCTTTACCACTCTCTCCACAAAAGTGTCATGGATAGATTCCTCAATGAACAGTCTACCAGCAGCAATGCAGTTCTCTCCCTTATTAAAGAACACTGAGCTCATACCCTGTAGACAAGAAATGTGTGTGGGAGGGAACATAGCATGTCTGAGATTACAACCGAACATAAACAGACAAACAAAGAATGCATTTTTAATATGATCATGCGTTCATGGTACTGAGGTGAACAAACCATTCTGACAGCCTTGTCCAGATCACAGTCATTGAAGATGATGAGAGGAGATTTCCCTCCTAGCTCAAGAGAAACCTTCTTCACATTGCTGACTGCACAGCTACAACATAGATACAAATTTTTATGATTCCCAACCTTTATTTACACCCTATTTGTAATTAACTTAAATGAAATAAATGCCATAAGCATACAAAATATTGAAAGAATTTGTTTAATTTATTAAGATTATTTGTTAAGATTAAAATATAATAAGATTAATATATGTGCCGCTGTTTCAGCCCAAAATTTGTAGATAAAATCTACATGCAACAAAAACTCCGAAAAGAAAACAGTCACAACCTCAGTAACAAAGAGATGCCCATTCACCTTTTCATTATCTGTTTGCCAATCTCAGTAGAGCCGGTGAAACCCAGTTTTCGAACATCAGGGTGGTCAGACAGCCGCTGACCAACCAGAGACCCTAAAATAGACATATTCAATAAATATTAAATTCATATATGAGCAGATAGCCTTACAAATAGCCAAATTTACTAAAAAAATGAATGTACACTACAATAGTGATACTGAATTAAAATGTATATTAATTTAAATATTGTATATTCATTTAAAATGTATATCAGTATATTAACTTTATTGTGTATGTTTTGCGTGTATATGCACCGGATCCTGGTAGTATGTTCACCACGCCCTTTGGAAACTTTGCCAGCGCAGTTAATTCAGCAAACTTGACAGCAGTCAAAGGTGTGACCTAGAATTCAACACAGAAACTCACACAAACTGTGTTTGGGATAAAGAAGCCTTGTGCATGTTTGTTTTAACATTAACTGCAATTTTTACCTGTGCAGGTTTGAGCACCACAGTATTTCCAGCTGCCAGGCAGGCTGCAGTCTTCCATGCCAGCATCATCAATGGATAATTCCATGGAATGACAATGGCACACACACTGAACATAAACAAGCAAGAGCTAAATATTTTCAGCATTCTGTCCAGATATACAAAATACATAGCAATTAAGGTGACTATTCATGGTGAGGTTGGAAGAAAGCTGGAGGATTTTTTATGGGGAAGGTTGATTTTACCCAATTGGCTCTTTCTTGGTGAAGGTAAGGTTTCGATTAGGCCGAGCCTGGTTGATGGGAATAGTGGAACCCTGTGGAGAATAATTTGATATCTTTCAGACACCCACAAGGATAGGTTCATTATTTTTATTTATTTATTTAATCTAACTAAATAGTAGTTTCCAATCATATACTGTTTAATAACTTCACCAGCAACTGTAATACTAAGAACAATCATTATCATTTTCAGTTTTGTTCTGGGATGCAGTCAATTTAGCTTCCTAATATTAAAGGGATAGTTTGCCCCAAAATGAAAATACTGTCATAATTTACTCACCCTCAAGTTGTTTCAAACCTGTATGAATTTCTTTCTTCTGCTGAACACAAAAGAAGGTATTTTGAAGAATTTGGGTAACCAAACAGTTGATGGACCCCAGTGACTTCCATAGTATGAAAAAAAGTTTTTCTGTGGAAATCAATGGGGCCCATCAACTCTTTGGTTACCGACATTCTTCAACTTTTGTGTTCAGCAGAAGAAAGAAATTCATACAGGTTTGGAACAACTTGAGGGTGAGGCTATGATGATAGAGTTTACATTTTTGGGTGAACTAACCCTTTAAGGAATCCTCTGGGTTCAATAGAAAGTTAGGCTGAATTAACAGAATTCAGTGCATAATAAAATCACAAAAAGTGAGACATTTACAATAGTAAGTGGGGCCAATTTTTGAAGAACTTACAGGCAGAAAGTGACATGATGTGAAGTATAGTAACCAATACTCAGAATTTGTCCTCTGCATTTAACCCATCCAAGTTAGTGTACACACATTAGGATCAGTGAGTAGTGAACACAGTGGACGGTCTATGGGACAAACACACCCGGAGCAGTGGACAGATTTTTTTTTTTTTTGCTGAGGTGCCCAGGGAGCAATTGGGAGTTAAATGCTTTGCTCAAGAGTATCCCAGTCATTATTGAGAAACAAACCCATAACCTTCGGGTTACCAGACTCTAACCATGGACTTAATGTGATACTTGACCACTTGATCAGAATGTTGATTCTTCTTTTAAAACTTATATATTATTTGAGCTGTAAAGTTGTTCTCATTATTTGTACAGCCATTTTAGGGTTTTATTCTGTTGGTACAGTAACAAAAAAATCACCTTTTTTCACACTAAATTAATTTTAACATGCATATCTTTTACATTTTGTTGCTATATCTTTGAAACCATGAGTATTTTAATATTGGCTCCATTCACTTTCATTGTAAACTAAATTTTTGTGGTAATCAATACTGAACCTGGAGTGTTCTTTTATAGCTTTAAGGCCCTCTTATTCTCCTTTTCAAAAATATTTGAAACAAGGTAACTAAAGCTTGAAAATCAGAATATATAGGCTACTTATAACAGAATATCCTAAATATGACACTGTGGCATAAATCACAACTGATGGCTGATAAATAAATATTTTAATAAATAATATAAACAGACACAAGCAAACCTGAATCTTGTCACACCAGCCAGCAAAGTATCTGAATGTCTGGATAGACATGCCGATGTGTGTTTTGAGGGCAAGAGTATAGACTGCTCCTGAGTCTATGGACTCAATAGTGGCCAGCTCTTCTTGATGCTGCTCCATTAGATCAGCCAGTCTGGAGAGTGCACACATACACACAGTTATTGTCATTCCATAACACGGCTCAGATCTGTTTAAGAAACTTTAATAATATATGCATTACTGCAGGGACCTATCACACATAGTTGTATATTTCCTTTCTGTTGTCATCTTTATTGAATTTCTTGATACATAAGTGAATGGTTTAATCTATCAAAAAACTTTGATCAAATTTGGTTTGCAGATGTTTGTTTTGCAAAACATTAACAGTTCAAAGGCTATTAGCATAAAGACAAGTGCGAATTAAATTAAGTGCAACAGAACTCATTGGTTTGGACAAAAAACTAGATGTGCTAAGCTTGAATGCTTACTTTGTGTTTACCATTTCTGTCAAAATGACAAACAGTATTTGAACTTATTTGTCATTTATTACTTAAATTCTGTAAATGATGAATGTTTTTGGGTAACAGAACCAATGTATATCCTGCAGTGTTAAATTAGAAAAAGCAATTAATCATGTACTTGTAGAGCAGTTTGCCTCTGTCTCTGGGGTTCATCTTGCCCCACTCTCCCTCCTCAAATGCTTCTTTAGCGGCAGCCACTGCCTTTTCCACATCAGAGATCTGAGCTAAGGACACATCGCAGATTGCCTACACACAAACACAAGTTGAAATTGAGCATGTGAAAATTGACAAAAAAGATAATGCAGATATATTAAGAGTGGAAAAGTGTGTCCGTTGTGTACCTGTCCATCGGTGGGGTTAATGGTCTTATAGGTCTTTCCCCCTTCAGCATCTACAAACTCCCCATTTATGAAAAGCTGGTGGGGGATTCGGATTGTCATATTGTTCAGTTTCTTTTCTACCTACAACAGACATGCAGACACTTAAATACAAAGTACAAAATTAGAAATACACATTTAACAAAAAACAGTATAAAAGACTTTTCATAAACATTCAGTCAGATGCCAATAATGCGTTCCAAAACTTTGGCATGTTTATCATTTTGTTTGAAATTCAAGACCTACAGTATCTCTGATTAAAAATGTGTGACGCATTATGAAACAAAATATGACAATGAAGACTCCAGATTTCTAAGCAGCTTATTTCTTATAGCAAGAATCGAAAAAAAAATCCACTTTCAAATATACAACAATTAGTGTCCTCAGAGTGTTGTTAAAAAGAATGGTGAGGTGACAGAGTTAAACATGCTTTCTCTCTTTTGTCTTCCTTGTGTTTTTTTTATATGGACTTTTAGTTTGCATTTTGCCCTGTTCTGTTCCTGTTTCTTTTGTAGTTCCTTTGTTGATTGGTTTTCCTTGATTGTCTCTCAGGTGTGCCTCGTTTCTTGTGGATCCTCATATTCATGTTTTCTGGCTCTGAGTTCCCTATTTTGTTAAATAAATATACACCGATCAGGCATAACATGACCTTCCTAATATTGTGTTGGTCTACCTTTTGTTGCCCTGACAGCCTGAAGGTGTGCTGTGGTATCTGGCACCAAGATGTTAGCAGTAGATTCTTTAAGTCCTGTAATTTGCAAGGTGGGGCCTCAATGAAAAGGACCCACAGATGCTCGATTGGATTGAGATCTGGGGAATTTGGAGGCCAACTCAACACCTCAAACTTGTTGTTGTGCTCCTAAAACCATTCCTGAACCATTTTTGCTTCGTGGCAGGGCGCATTATCCTGCTGAAAGAGATCACAGCCACCAGGGAATACCGTTTTCGATGAAAGGGTGTAAATTCCCAATTCACACGAAAGCATCACACTGCCTCCGCCAGCTTGCCTTCTTCCCATAGTGCATCCTGGTGCCATGCGTTCCCCAGGTAAGCGACGCACACACAACTGGCCATCCACATGATGTAATAGAAAACATGCATTAATGAGCCTTGGTCGCCCATGACCCTGTCGCCGGTTCACCACTGTTCGCTCCTTGGACCACTTTTGATAGATACGGACCACTGTAGACCGGGAACACCCCACAAGAGCTGCAGTTTTAAAGATGCTCTGACCCAGTCGTCTAGCCATCACAATTTGTCCCTTGTCAAACTCGCTCAAATCCTTACACTTGCCCATTTTTCCTGCTTCTAACACATCAACTTTGAGTACAAAATGTTCACTTGCTGCCTAATATATCCCACCCATTAACAGGTGCCGTGATCAAGAGATAATCAGTGTTATTCACTTCACCTGTCAGTGGTCATAATGTTATGCCTGATCAATATATATGCCTGCACTTAGTTCCACACTTCTGCCTTCCTTCTATGCTACCCTCCATGTCACAATAAGCTTCGATACCAACTTTTTTGGAACGTGTTGCCGGCATCAATCTTAGAATGAGTGTATATTTGGACTTGGAACGTGCTGTTTAACGTGTAATAAAAATAATGCAGTTAATGCATTCCCCACGTGGTGAAAAATTAACATGTAGGATAAAGAGTACTGTAGTCTGTCTGGCTAGCTGATTGGTCATAACAGTGAAACTGTGAATATTTCATTAAATCAGTTATAGTTATTTTGATCACTCCACCCCGAACTTGGATAATGGTGGCAATTCTAGAGCTAATACATGCAACTGCATGGCACAGATCATTTATCAGTTAAAGTTAAAACAATATTACTATGCAAATATTATTCATATACTACATATTGTATTATATAGTATATTGTATATATTGTATTCTTACAAAATAATTGCATATAGCATATGGAACTGTAAAATAGCTACAGCATTGATGGACATGTTGTATAAGTAATAATCTGTAAAATGCTGAAACAGCTGATACTGATGTGTTTATGAATTATATATGTATTTTTTATGTGAGGCAGATGATAGTTAACAACAGTCTTCCATCTGCAGCACATATGAAATGTACTTTTCAAGCCAGTGCAAAATATAATACAAATAATAATAATAATAATAAACTAATATCCATTTAACAGGAGCAATACTAACATAGTCTACGTTGAACTCCTCCTCATCCTCTCCTCGCAGCTTCCTCACACACATTTGAATGAACTCTTGAAAGCTTGTTGCCATGTAAACGTCCTCATTCTGCAACTGCAACTGTACCGCCTCAACTTTACCTCTTCCACCAGCCTACAGTATGAAAATAAGGGAATAAATCTTTGAATAATATAAAGGTTAAAGTGAGGAAAATAATGTATTACACGTATAATATATCATACGAATTTGAAAAATTATAGATGCACACGTAATTACCTGACTACATCCATCGAAGCAGCACCAGACTTAAAGAAGTCAGTAGTGTCTTCAATCTTCTCTACATTAGTCAAAATACTCTTCCACACTACCTGGACAAAAATGCAATAAATGCTACATGAGTCTTCTGTCTTCAACACGTTATCTTTCAGAAAAATCAAAAAAAAAAAAAAAGCTTTTAATATGGGTACTAGGTTTGTAACATAAAGACACACAAACAAAGAATATTAAGGTGTCTATTAATGAAATTATTCAGATATTTTTTACCCTCATCTGCTCAGCAAATTGTTTTTCATCCTCAGAAAGCTCCACAGTGGAACTGACACCAGCTTTAAAATACTGGGACGCAGCAATCATCTTCCCATCCTCAAACTGCAGGTTCTTCACAAGCAACTACATACAAATACATACACACTTTATGTATAAATACACATACACACATGCATCTACAACCTCAGGAAAAACATGAAATGAAGTGAGAATGATGAAAGTCAATGAGGTCCAATGTTGTTTTAGTTGGTATTGTTGTCAAAAAGTTGAAACATTCTTCAGAATATCTTTGTGCTCCACAGAAGAAAGAAAGTTATACAGGTTTGTAACAACACAAAGGTGAGTAGATCATGACATTTTTGGGTGAACCATCCCTTTAAGTTCTTAGGGCCCAAGTACATTTACATTTTTGCCCATTACCAAGTGGGCTAGAATTTTGCTGAATCATTAAGTTATAAGACAAAAAAATGTATAGCTAAGATTTCATTCTCATCTATAAAATATATTTATATATTTTTTATTACTAGTAAAGTTATTTATTTTCTACATATTTTTAGTATTCCTAGGCCGCTTGTCCAGTTCACACAAAATTTGGTACAGATCTTCTCATGACAAAAACTTGGTACATCATTTCTAACCAGTGATCTAATTAATTTTTCAGATGTGGTGACAGTGATGACAATTTTTCATGGTGACATACTGAAACATTGAGACTTCTGTCTAGCATGTTTACATGAAAATGCTTCTGATGCTAGGGGCTATATCTTTCAACTGGGATCAAAGAAGTTGACATCTGACACAGAAGCAATTGTAACCACAGCATTAACAGGATATATTCTTTCAAATTTGTATATTTTAATCATTGTCTCTTCACATGTGCTGACCGTGATCAGTGTTTCCCCTGGGATTTCTTTTCAGGGGGGGTGGCAGACCTCCCTAAACTACTAGTCCCGCGGAGTGGGCGTGTTACGGATACATGGTGTTATAGATGCGGCACACTGTAGACGGTTGTTTGTTTAGTTGCACTTCTAGAGTGAGAAATCGCAAGAGTGCACATAAATTTGTTAAATAAATATAAACAACATTTATTTACACCTTACACAACTATTTACAAGACAACTATTTTGTCTGTTTACGATTGACCTCCGTTCTACATGGAGCTCATGCGTCTGTTGTTTTTTATTTTACTTTTTTATGTAAGGACTCTGCTAAGGATTTTTTCTACTGGCCCAGTCAGGCTCATATATATTCTAAATATTGTTAAAGACAATCAGTAATAAAATAAGTCTATATGAATAGAGATGAACCCTTATTAAAAGTTATTCAGTCAAGATTCGTGAGTGATTTTGTTTTCTGTCATTGTTATCTTGAAGATATTTGCCGGCTTTCCGTGTTATACGCGAGGGGGCGCTCTTACGCATCTCCTGATCAAAACAAGCGAAGAAGAAGCGGCAGAAAAGACTGATCTCATATGTAAACAGATGCACAAGAAAAATAACGCGTCTTAATCACATTTGGACGTATAGTCTTTTACAAAAATGCGATTTTCTCAGCTCAGAATGTTGTTTTTTCATAAAACTTGAACCATTCAAGTGTTCATTAAAAAAAAGAATGTATGAAGCGAGACTAAAACAGAGGCTCTGTTCTTTCTTTTGATATATTGCATGTTCAGATATTCATACAAGATATTCTGTGGGCCAAGAAACTGCTGCAGCTTGCACTTAAAGGGAAAGTTCACCCCTGTTAATCGTATGACTTTCCTTCTTTTGTGCACAGTAGAAGAATGAAATGCATACTGGTTTGGAACAACATGAGTAAATGATGACAGAATTTCCATTTTTGCCATATGTATGTTTAAATTTGTTCCAGTCCTTTCACAACAACATTTTTTACAAGCAGTTATAGGCAAATCTATATCAAATTTAGCAAATTTAATAGCATAAACTTTCTGCAAGTCCTTACCGTCTTGCCATCATTCCCAAAAAGAACAAGGCCACTTTTGGTAACCAGACCGGGTCGACTTGCTCCAGGGATTTCCAGAGGTTGACCATTGCTGGAAGAATGGTCATTTTCCAACAGTGTTGATCCATAAAATGACACATTCTACCAGGGGAATGAAAATAACATTGTGGCATTTGACTAAGAGTGTCTACATGTTTGGAGTGCTGTTGTGTGTGTTTAACAGTTAGTACAAACACTCACTTTGCCGTCAATCTCTGCCCAGGCTCCAGGTACTCTGTCATTCCCTCTGATCCAGTTATGAATGGCTTCTGCTGGCTGGCTCCAGTCAATCTATGCAACCAACCATAGAAGTTAATTGTTGAAATGTTGTGTACAAAAATTGTATCAGACAAGCCATACATACACTATACTGCCAAAAGGTTTCTTGAGCTAATCTGAAGGCCACATGAAGTTTGGATGTCTGTCGCTATTGCAGAAAGTTGTCGACTTCTGCGCACTATGCTTTCACTTTGTTATAATATCACTAACAGTTGCCCGTGGAATATTTAGTAGTGAAGAAATTTCACGAATGGACTTAATGCACAGGTGGCAACCACGGTACCACACTTGAATTCACTGAGCTTGTGAGAGCGACCCATTCTTTCACAAATGTTTGTAGAAGCAGTCTATATGCCTAAGGTGCTTGATTTTATACACCTGTGGCCATGGAAGTGATTGGAATACCTGAATTCAATGATTTGGAGGAATGTCCCAATACTTTAAGTGTATCTATATATTGGCCGTTGTGCAGTGCTGGAGAAACTCTACCTTTGAATTTTCTTTCTTCTGAATACACTCATATGTGGCTCCTTCCTCTGGTTGCTTGATTCTCGGAGCTGTACCTGCTGCAATTAACCTGACTGCCTCCACCTACAGTAAAACACACACACAAGAATCCAAAGGTGCCCTCCTATAAAACAACTACATCAGACTAGAATGTAGAACAGAATGTAGCTGTAAAAGTTTCTGCAATAATCCGCACCATGCCTTTGACTCCCTCTGGGAACAGGAAGCGTTTATAGATGCTGTTTACGTTGTCGTTCAGCTCAACGTCACATTCTCTTTGCAAAAGAATTGGTCCTGTGTCCAGTCCATCGTCTGCCCAGAACACAGTAAACCCACCCTTCTTATCACCATGAATCAGAGTCCTTAGCGAAATAGATGCAAAATAATAAAACAGAAATTGTTACAAAACATGATTTTACATAATTTCCCTAGTGAAAAAAGAAATATACCAACATGTATTTGAAATACATGCTAACTAATATTTTATACTAAGTATATTACAAATACATTTACATATTTATGTGCTTAATAAAATGTATATACTTAAAGTCTGCTAAATTGGAACAACTCATTTTGTATTTAATGCACTTTAGTTATCTGAAAGTAGTGCTAAGGTCCAACTAAAGATGTACTCAAGTATACACTGATCAGATAACATTATGACCACCTTCCTAATTTTGTGTTAGTCCCCCTTTTGCTGCCAAAACATCCCAGACCCGTCGAGGCATGGACTTTACTAGACATGAATTAATGGTAGAATGGTGTGCTGTGGTATCTGGCACCAAGATGTTAGCAGCAGATCCTTTAAGTTCTGTAATTTGCGAGATGGGACCTCTATGGATCGGACTTGTTTGTTCAGCACATCCCACAAATGCTCGATTGGATTGAGATCTGGGGAATTTGGAGGCCAAGTCAACTCTTCAGAATCGTTGTGCTCCTCAAACCATTCCTGAACCATTTTTGCTTTGTGGCAGGGTGCATTATCCTGCTGAAAGAGCCACAGCCACCAGGGAATACCGTTTCCATGAAAGGATGTACATGGTCTGCAACAATGCTTAGGTAGGTGGTACGTGCAGTAAATTAACTTTTTTGACCACCAGCCACTGTGGCAGGTGGATTTAAAAATACATGCATGTAAACATATCACACGCAGCTGTGTTGATGGCTGATTTAGTCACGTAGACAGGTCCTGGCAGCTGTTAGTTACAGCGTTCAGGAACCGTTAAGCAGAACTAAATTAATATTATTATTACTGACAAAGTTACCGGGTACCGCACATTTTCTCACCAGTTCCCAACTCCCAACATGTCTCATCCCATCTCACCAAAGATTAATACTTACTCATACATCCAAACGTAGTCAGAGAAGGGCCTTATCTTCTTTCCGATCACATGAACATTCCGAAACAGTAGTCGCATCCTCTCAAACTGCCTAATGAACCAATGTGGCAGGTAGATTGACAGTGTTACCAGCCAATTGCAAAATTCACCCGCATTTGGCACGTGGTCCGTGTTAATTTCAGGCCCTGGGTACATGCCAAAGTAACATCCACATGGAAGGCAGGACCCAAGGTTTCTCAGCAGTGTTATTCACTTCACCTGTCAGTGGTCATAATGTTATGCGTGATTGGTGTATTTGATTATGCTAAAACGGAACTATTGCAAGTATACTTTAGGTACATTTTAAATGTCTTGCATTTAAAGAGTGATATTATACAGTGATATTATACAAACCTGATTCCAAAAAAGTTGGGACACTGTACAAATTGTGAATAAAAAAGGAATGCAATAATTTACAAATCTCATAAACTTATATTTTATTCACAATAGAGTATAGATAACATACCAAATGTTGAAAGTGAGACATTTTGAAATGTCATGCCAAATATTGGCTCATTTTGGATTTCATGAGAGCTACACATTCCAAAAAAGTTGGGACAGGTAGCAATAAGAGGCCGGAAAAGTTAAATGTACATATAAGGAACAGCTGGAGGACCAATCTGCAACTTATTAGGTCAATTGGCAACATGATTGGGTATAAAAAGAGCCTCTCAGAGTGGCAGTGTCTCTCAGAAGTCAAGATGGGCAGAGGATCACCAATTCCCCCTGCGGTGAAAATGTGGAGCAATATCAGAAAGGAGTTTCTCAGAAAAATAGCAAAGAGTTTGAAGTTATCATCATCTACAGTGCATAATATCATCCAAAAATTCAGAGAATCTGGAACAATCTCTGTGCGTAAGGGTCAAGGCCGGAAAACCATACTGGATGCCCGTGATCTTCAGGCCCTTAGACGGCACTGCATCCCATACAGGAATGCTACTGTAATGGAAATCACAACATGGACTCAGGAATACTTCCAGAAAACATTGTCGGTGAACACAATCCACTGTGCCATTCGCCGTTGCCGGCTAAAACTCTATAGGTCAAAAAAGAAGCCAGGACACCATGTTATCCGGACTAAAGAGGACAAGGACAACCCAAGTTGTTATCAGCGCTCGGTTCCAAAGCCTGCATCTCTGATGGTATGGGGTTGCGTGAGTGCGTGTGGTATGGGCAGCTTACACATCTGGAAAGGCACCATCAGTGCTGAAAGGTATATCCAAGTTCTAGAACAACATATGCTCCCATCCAGACGTCGTCTCTTTCAGGGAAGACCTTGAATTTTCCAACATGACAATGCCAGACAGCACACTGCATCAATTACAACATCATGGCTGCGTAGAAGAAGGATCTGGGTACTGAAATGGCCAGCCTGCAGTCCAGATCTTTCACCCATAGAAAACATTTGGTGCATCATAAAGAGGAAGATGTGACAAAGAATACCTAAGACAGCTGAGCAACTAGAAGCCTGTATTAGACAAGAATGGGACAACATTCCTATTCCTAAACTTGAGCAACTTGTCTCCTCAGTCCCCAGACATTTGCAGACTGTTATAAAAAGAAGAGGGGATGCCACACAGTGGTAAACATGGCCTTTTCCCAACTTTTTTGAGATGTTTTGATGCCATGAAATTTAAAATCAACTTATTTTTCCCTTAAAACAATACATTTTATCATCTATGTTGTATTCTGAATAAAATGTTGAAATTTAAAACTTCCACATCATTGCATTCTGTTTTTATTCACAATTTGTACAGTGTCCCAGTGTTTTTGGAATCGGGTTTGTACATGCTTTTAAAATGTTCATTTTCCTGGGAATATAGTCCAGAAAAATTGATGACGATGTAATGCACTTGAGAAATGTTCAAGAACAAGAATGTATAAAAAATAAGAGACAATTGCACCTGTAATGCTAGTAGTGTTGATGCTAATAGCTACAACATCTAGCAGACAGTAAAAACACACCAATGACCTTACCACCTGCCTCTCATTAGATAACATTTATGTATCTTACTATCATACTTCTAATTAGTTATCACACATCTACACACACTCTCTCTAATAAAAACATAAAGAGAACACACACATACTGACCAGTTAATGGCAGAGGCACCTCTGTGTCTGGGCAGCAAAGAGGGATGATAAATAATGGAGCCGTGTTTCGGGTGATCTATCACTTCCATAGGGATGAACTGAGAGCAGAAAGGTAGAACATTCAGTTCAGCACCAACTGCCTTATACTGATCCACCACCTCGGTGATGGCCTTTCCCTTTAGCCTCCAGCGGGGAAACTTGAATACTGGAACGCCATCCTTCTCTGCCTCAGTTGCTAGGGAAAATTTGAAGATTTAGTTTAATTCAGTTTAATTTGTGTAACCATGGAGTTTCCTCAAACCATCAGATTCGTATGCCGACATGACATTTAACAACCTGAAATAACCCTGTTTTGTCATAAAAAAGGTCAAATTATTTTATATTTTAAGAGACTTATTGACCAATCCTTGAAATCCATTTGCCATGAACAAATCACATGTGAAAAGCGCACAAAATTTTCATGCCGAACATTTACGTTGGTGTGAACAGCCCTTAAGTCACATGAAATTACATGAGAGACTTACCAAGTGGATCCACTTTTCCATCTTTGTCAGGAATGGTGAACACACCAACAATCGTGTGGCCGCCCTTCTTCAGTTCTTTATACACTTCCTGTCCAAAGAGACTCTGGCCAATCACAGCAATCTTCATCGTAGATATTCACTGATGTCTACAGTAAAAGGAATTTATAACATTATATTATTGACTACAAATACTACTATTATAAACTACCATCATTTACATATCATATCATCATTACACAATTATTTGTATTATTATTAAAATAATAATAATTTTAACCTTTCTGCATTCCACTTCTCTAGCTTGTTTACTTCTCTGTCTTAATATTAAAACATGGAACTTAGTATTACAAATATTGTTGGTTCTTATGATGAATTGCTTGTCAAGTCACTTTGGAATGACTAAATATACTTGTTATGCAAGACCATGTTCAAGGGAAAGTCAGGTAGCCTGGCCCACCACTAACTCTGGTCAAAGCAGAACCTTCCAAAACAGTTGCTTAGTGAATCAGTGTTTGTGTTGGTAATAATGAGCAAAGTGTGAATAGGGAATTCACTTAGCAAACCCTAGATTGTGCTTTTGAGAAGGGCACTTAACTTCACCAAGGCTGTGCCTAGTCAATGTGGCAATGTGAACGTATCAAGCTAGTTAACAGAACTGTCACCTGCTCTTTTGGCACAATGCTTACGTTCTTACACAGCAATGATCTTACATTGATTATGTACATCTGTTTTTATGCCTTGCAAATGTAAATATTTTGTTTTATACTATATGCCTTAATTTTCCAGCAAAGATGTTTAGGGTGTTACTAGCTTTCCCAAAATACATCATATACTATATAATGTATTTTTGTGAACACTGGTATAAGCTATATAATAAATGAAACTAAATGTCCAGCTATTACACCACATAGAAATGTGAAATTTTACTTTACAGTCTTATTTCCAGCAAAAATTACTCTATTGTGATATACACTCACCTAAAGGATTACTAGGAACACCATACTAATACTGTGTTTGACCCCCTTTCGCCTTCAGAACTGCCTTAATTCTACGTGGCATTGATTCAACAAGGTGCTGAAAGCATTCTTTAGAAATGTTGGCCCATATTGATAGGATAGCATCTTGCAGTTGATGGAGATTTGTGGGATGCACATCCAGGGCACGAAGCTCCCATTCCACCACATCCCAAAGACGCTCTATTGGGTTGACATCTGGTGACTGTGGGGGCCATTTTAGTACAGTGAACTCATTGTCATGTTCAAGAAACCAATTTTAAATGATTCAAGCTTTGTGACATGGTGCATTATCCTGCTGGAAGTAGCCATCAGAGAATGGGTACATGGTGGTCATAAAGAGATGGACATGGTTAGAAACAATGCTCAGGTAGGCCGTGGCATTTAAACAATGCCCAATTTGCACTAAGGGGCCTAAAGTGTGCCAAGAAAACATCCCCCACACCTTTACACCACCAGCCTGCACAGTGGTAACAAGGCATGATGGATCTATGTTCTCATTCTGTTTACACCAAATTCTGACTTTACCATCTGAATGTCTCAACAGAAATCAAGACTCATCAGACCAGGCAACATTTTTCCAGTCTTCAACTGTCCAATTTTGGTGAGCTTGTGCAAATTGTAGCCTCTTTTTCCTATTTGTAGTGGAGATGAGTGGTACCCGGTGGGGTCTTCTGCTGTTGTAGCTCATCCGCCTCAAGGTTGTGCGTGTTGTGGCTTCACAAATGCTTTGCTGCATACCTCGGTTGTAACGAGTGGTTATTTCAGTCAAAGTTGCTCTTCTATCAGCTTGAATCAGTCGGCCCATTCTCCTCTGACCTCTAGCATCAACAAGGCATTTTCACCCACAGGACTGCCGCATACTGGATGTTTTTCCCTTTTCACACCATTCTTTGTAAACCCTAGAAATGGTTGTGCGTGAAAATCCCAGTAACTGAGCAGATTGTGAAATACTCAGACCGGCCCGTCTGGCACCAACAACCATGCCACGCTCAAAATTGCTTAAATCACCTTTCTTTCCCATTCTGACATTCAGTTTGGAGTTCAGGAGATTGTCTTGACCAGGACCACACCCATAAATGCATTGAAGCAACTGCCATGTGATTGGTTGATTAGATAATTGCATTAATGAGAAATTGAACCAGTGTTCCTAATAATCCTTTAGGTGAGTGTATATTATTACATTATTATTAAAATGCTCAGAAATGTGTGGTGCAACATCTATGTTTATGTGCTAAGAAGCTAATAAAACTGACGTCAGGCGCTGAATTATTGAAAAATAATGCACACCCATTATTACTCTTATTTTTTCTTATTTTACTTATTATTTTTACGTTCTGCAGTGAATTATTCCACTTCCACAACGTTTACCACACCTCATTTTTCAGGTTGTTGTCCTTAAAATATGTGCAGAACTACATTCTTATAGATCCCACCACAAGCCTGAAATTCCAGTGTTTCTGTTCTGTTCTGTTCTGTTAACTAGCTTGATACGTTACTTCAGTGTACTTTATATTACTTAGTTAAATACTTCAAAAACAACCATGTTACCACCTCACTACAGAGAAATGTCATGTAGCTTTTATGTAGCTGAACTTTTAATTTTTTTTAGAGTTGTGGGGTAATAATTGTAACAAGTGTGTGCGTGAATGCCTCAGTGTGCGTATATGTGTTTTTGGAGAGAGCATGTTTTCTTTCATACGTTCACTCAACGCGGCCAGGAATTGTGGCCTTCTGCGGCCTACACTGAGCTTGTGGACGTGCTAACTCATGCTATTGAGAAGCTCAACATTGAGTGGCCTGACGAGCCTAATTTGCAGCCTATTAGAAGGAAGCTGCCATTTTTCAGCCCCCTCAAGCATTTTAGTGCTAAAACCACCTCCTAAATCTGGGAAAAGTTAGGGGTAGTCAAGATGACTCCTTGGAGTCTCTTGCTTAGTGGCTTTTTCCTGTCTCAAAAAAGAGAAAAAGAGGGACAGAAGCAGTGCAATGAAAAATTTTGAAAATGGTGTCTGCGTCCATACATTATACCAAACACAATTAAAATGACTGTGAGTGGTCTAATCTAGCGCTTTGGAAATAAAAGAAAAAGGATCCACTTTATTAGGTGGCCTTAACTACTATGTAGTAACATTTTAATTAATCATTTGATACATGATTTACATTGTACTTACATTTTTAAAATTAGCTGCATGTAATTAATTTCTATAGTTACATTTATAATTACACTGTTGACCCTTCCCTTACACCTAACCCTACCCTTAAACTTACCCATACCACCACACCTGTCCCTAACTTTACCCATATCCCATCTCAATATCAGCAAAAGTGTTTTGCAATACAATACTTTTTTTTGATGTAAGTACATAGTAGTTAAGGCCACCTAATATAAAGTGGGACCAAGAAAAATATTACATCTGCTTTGTTGCCATCATTTGTTGTGCTTAATCAATTTGTAGGCATTCAAGTTTTGTTCATCAGCATTGCTCATCAGTTTGTTATGCAATTAAAGACCCAGAGTTTGTTTCCAAAGTCCCACACACCACAAACAACACAGCAAAGAAAAGATGTAATTGATTCTGTGAGTTTTTTTCTGCCTTCAGAGATCTATTATAGGGCAAACAAATAGCATTTGTTTGTGGATGACAACCTGCTGACTGAAACAGTAACTGGATAAAGGGGTCATTCAGTTCAGCATGTTAATCAATCTTGTGCATCAAGAAGCAATAGGAGGGCAGAAGAATTATTCAAATTTATTGATTTGTAAAAACACTAATGGCCATTCATTAGGATGGATGTAAGGACATTATTGAAACCCTTAATCAATTTCATCAAGTCTATTTTTTATTTAACTTCTATACTTTATATACCTTTTCTATAAATTAAATCTACTATCAGTGTCATACTTAAACAGTATTTTGCTTGTGACATGAACAACTCTGTGTTTTTAAACAAATATGTTGAGTGAATGATTTATTCAATGACTCAACACTCAAAAGACAATGGTCACCACTTACAGGTGCAATGAAGTAATCTTGAAAAATGGTCAGTGAACATTATTTGAGAATCAATTTGAGATTCAATCCCCATTCAATTAGGAGTTGTACTGGCCCCTTCTTGACTCACTTGCTTTGAAAGTGTCTTTTCGCTACCCCACACCACCTTTTTTATGAAAGGTTATATTGAGATTTAACTACATAATACTTGTAGCCACCTTAATATGAATGTTTGTTACACAGTCATACTTTATTTTATTGTTACTATTTCTATTTGTACACATTTTCCCTACAGTTCAAGCACACCCATTTGCCTACTTTGGCTATTTAAACCCACTGCATGGATTACTGTCATGAACAATTGGGTTATCCTGCACAAATGTCTAAAAACGAGAAGTTTTAAAGAGCAATGTCGGGGGATTTCTATATAAGTGAAGAGAAGCTTGAGTTTTCATTCGTCAGATCAGAGGTCACCCTTCGACCAGAACTCAACTATCTCATGATCGAGTTTACGGAAGCCAGTGATTACAGTTTATAAAGTTTTAAATATGGATATTTTTCTTATAAAAACCCATCGCCTCACTTCAAAAGACATTTATTAACCCGGTGGAGCCGTATGGATTACTTTTATGATGGATGGCTGGATGGATGCACTTTTTGGAGCTTCATAAACTCAGGCACTATTCAGTGCCATTACAAAGCCGGAAAAAGCCAGGATATTATTTAATAAAACTACGACTGTGTTCGGCTGAAAGTCATTTTCAGGATGACTTGAGGGTGAGTAAATTATGGGATCATTTTCATTTTTGGGTGAACTATTCCTAACACAACCACAAGATATTTTTACATTTTATTCTATGACATAAAATACATCTGTAATTCTCCCTTGTGAATTTTTTTTTTTTTTTTTTTTTTTTTAGCTTTCACTTGTCTTGAAAGGGCAGTTGCTAAAAAGAGGCTAAATGAGACTACAGAGATTTTCTGGGATATTAAATCACAGGAAATATAGTGATGTTGAAGTCATGCAACTGCAATGTTGCACATTTGTGAAGATTATCATGATGAACAAAATGTGTAAGAACTTTTGTTGGTCACAGAGCATATTTTCTGCAATAATCTAAAAGCCAATATAATAATACTATTTGATTTTGTCGAAAGGTACCGGGTAATGTTAACTTCGGCGTTGCCTATGCCGACTTCTATTTTAAATATGTAAATACGAATATAATTGCCTTTTAAATTTATGTTACTTATAATTACAAATAAATAAAGATATAGACTGTCAGATTAAATATTTCTCATTCTGTTCAGCATAGCTTAGTTTATTAAATCGATCATGTTTGATGTATTTGGCATGTTAAAACATGCAAGTAATAAAATACAAAACAACTTTAATATTAAATATTTAATTAACTGTATTATAAATATTTATTTAATAAAATTATTAATTATGACATGACGACTCGAATGAAGTTCAATCGCATCGCATCAGTGTATTGCCGATTCGAGAACCGCAGTTTGCAGAAGCAGACATTGCCTATAGTTACAGGACAACAGCTACTAGATCTAACTTGAGTTGGAATGTCGAACACGTCAGAGAGACCGGTTCTCTGATATTACACCTGATATCTTCACCCGAGAGTCCAACTCTTCGAAACGAATCAGTTCGAATTGGCGAACCGGTTCAAACTGGTGTACTGAAAAGAACTGGTTCAAAGAAAGATTCGATTCGGTCACGAACCAAATTGCTACACCATGCGGCAAAGTAACATTCCAAGCAGGACAAGCATTTGAAAATAAGACTCAATATGAAAATAACTAAATATATATCAAAGCGTAGTGACTAAGGGAAAAGTTAGAGATAGTTGCTCAACCCAAATGAAGAAGACCAGGGTCAAACACAGTTCGATCAACGAGATACGCCCACAACAATCTAAACATTTAACCTGACTTTTACTGCAGATAACGTGAAGCCATTTCATTCAGTTTCATGCATCAGCTAGCATGCCACAGTTAAAGTTAAGTTACTACTTTAATGAAATAAACAAGAATCAAGTTTCGCCAACGCATCAATCAAAACAAGTTGTGACATGAACTTTAAGGGATCATGCAGATATTCTCTTCCCTTATTTACGCAGCTTGTATGCACTGCACATTGGTTTATTTATCACGCCGTTATTATTAGGTTTCGCTAACACAAAACTATTTGACGACTTCACGATAAGCTACTACGTATCATACCTTTGCACGTCCAGATCAGAGCTGTTCCTCTGCAAGAAAGAAGGACTGAGCAGACACTGTTGCTATTTATTTCAGCACAACTGTATTGCAAGCCAGCGATCAGACTACCAATAGCGTTATTACAACCGCAAGGGGGTGGAACCGAAAGTTTCCCTTCCACAGTTTTAGAAGGATATGTTGAAATAATAGTGCAAAAACATGACAAATCAATAGGGATGCAAGCTTTTGTGTTTTTTGCAAGTCTTCAAAAGAATAAGCCAGTTTATAATAGTAGCAATAATATGTAGCCAGTGCTAAGAATTAAAGAGCCAAATTAGGCTATAATTAAACTAGACTGTATTGTTTAAAGTTTATTGACCTGAATATCTGTCTGGGCAGGGATTCAGACATGGCAATTTAACAAGCCTTGGCTGAGGGAATTTTGGATTCTGTATTGTTTTAGTCAAATATTGCATAATATGTGATAACGTGCGATCCACTGAAGTTCAAAATCCTCTACTGAAGTGCAAAAACCTTCAATATTTTTGCCAATATAGGTAACTTTCTTTAAAAACAAACAAACAAACAAACAAACAAACAAACAAAAATAACAGGCTAAACAGAGCTTGTCTAAAAAAATGTGTGTAAAATTATTTATAAGCTATTATAAATAGCATGAATAACATTAAAATATTATGCCTAATAGCATAATAACATACACAGTCAAACCAAAATGTATTCAGACACCTTCAACATTTTCACACATTATCACAGTTTATTCGCTATAGTAAAATATGACAAGAACTCAGTTAAACTGTCAGAACAAATTCAGCTTGATAATGTCAGATACCCTTGTTAGAAAGGTGTGTAATGGATTACAATCAACCAATCAGCTGTCAGCTGTTAAATTTAAGTACACAATTAGATAATACCAATTTAGGTCAACCAATCACCAAGCAATGCTTAATTTTGTTCAGTCTGCGGTGTAAAAGGTCACATTACCAATTCAAGAAAACATGGTCAGGTCAAAGTGTCTGAATAATTTTGGTCCCAAATGTTTAATCAATTCTACTGGGAGTCCACTGTATGAAGAATCCTATCCTCACTTACATAAATGAACTATAGTGTCCTGCACCCACTAGTAAAAAAATATATATATATATATATATATATATATATATATATATATATATATATATATATATATATATATATATATATATATATATATATATATATATATATATATATATACATGGTGTCTGAATAATTTTTGGTTTGATTGTATTTGAATTTAATTAGGATTTTTTGAATTTCACCCCAAGCTATGTGTACCACAATAACTAGAGCCCCTGGAAATTTTTGTGTAAAAATGTAACTGACTTATTTTATTTTATATTGTATGTTTTTAAGTTCACCTGGGTGATTAGAGAGATCAAATCAAATGAGATGTTAGCAATCGGTTATACTGGTCCCATACACAGTGAGATGGGTGGTTTGAGTGCCTAAAACAATCAGAAAGTCTCCAAAATTGCAATCAGAGGGCACCTATATGGTGTGAATATGGCGTAGACAGAATGATATCCATGCAGAAAATGCAGGTGGATCTTTGGTGTTGTAGGGGCTGTTTTACTAACAACTTGTCAGAATGCATGGCATCATGAGCTCAATCAAAATTAAATCAACACCTGGCCACCTCTGTCAGGAAGCTTAAACTGGATTGTGGTTGGATCTTCCAGAGGGACAGTGATCCAAAGCACATATCAAAATCAACACAAAAATAGTTCACTGACCACTAAATCAAGGTTTTGCCATGGTCATCCCAGTCTCCTGACCTAAACCCCATAAAACCTGTGGGTGAGCTTATGAGAAGAGTCCACACGCCTGGACCTCAGAAAGTTCTCAGATCTAGTAGGAGAAGACTCAGGGCTGTAATTTTGCAGAGAGGCCGCACAAAGTATTAAATGAAAGAGTGCCAATAATTGAGGCGTATTTTAAAAAAATGTTTGTTTTATTATAATCTTTGTCCGTGTCCGTGTTACATTGTAATTATACATTTAAGTACTGAGTAATAATAATTAACTATATGCGCTTACTATTGGGTTAAGGTTAGGATTAGGGTTAGGTGTGGTTTAGGCTTAGTTGCATGTAATCATGCACAATTTATAGTAATTTTCTATAGTAAATACATATAACGTGTAACAAGGACACTGCTAAAAAAAAAAAAAAAAAAGTGTTACCGAGATTAGATTTTTGTGACCGTAAGGATAAACAGCAATTTTTTCACAGCCCGTTTTGCTCATAAATACCTAGGGTGCCAATATTAGTGAAGGGAACTGTATACTGCAAATACAGTCCCATTAAAATCAGTGAGCAATGTTGCAGTGACACAATGCACACTTCCAAATTAGATGAATTGAGCAATGTTGCATAAGAAGTTATATAAGTTTATAAATGTATTACAGAAGTATGTATCTACTGCCAAGAAATAGATCAGTTTATTACCATCCTAAATGCCAAAGATCTGATGTTTTAGTGTCTGCAAAAAGTGCATTTATCTTCAGTGTGGTCTCACGATTGGTTTCAATACAGGGTTAATATACAGCCATAATATGCATGATTACTGTTTTTAAAATGCCAACTGTATTGATGATACTTTATTTTGATGATCCCCTTTAGACATTCTCTTGACTATAAGTAACACTGCAACTACATATCAACTACCAGTCATTAAATATCAGTAAACTCTCTGCTTAATATATGCTAACTCTTTATTTTGGTGGTCCCCATACATTCTAATGACTATAAGTAACTTTGCTATTACTTTGCTGGAACTTATTCTATTAACCCTACCAGTCTACACTCTAAAAAATGCTGGGTTAAAAACAACCCAAGTTGGGTTGAAAATGGACTAACCCAGCGATTCGGTTGTTTTAACCCAGCGATTGGGTTGTTTTAAGCAAACATTTAACCCAACCGCTGGGTTAAAATAACCCATTTACTGGGTTAGTCCATTTTCAACCCAACTTGGGTTGTTTTTAACCCAGCATTTTTTAGAGTGTACTACTCTACTAATACCTAATAAGAGTTAGTTGACATGTAATGAAAGTTAGTTGACAAGACATGTAGGTGCAACGTACACAAAAAAATGCAATTGGGTTAAAACAATTGGGTTGTTTTAAGCTAGTGAATGGGTCGTTTTAACCCAGCGGTTGGGTTAAATGTTTGCTTAAGACGACCCAATCATTGGGTTAAAACAACCCAATTGCTGGGCTAGTCCATTTTCAACCCAACTTGGGTTGTTTTTAACCCAGCATTTTTTAGAGTGTAACATATAGTCAACATACTTCACATTCTGCATCACACTTATTAAATTGTAGTGGTGCGTTTTTATTATCAGATAGTAATACAATGGTACTTACAGTATTAAAAAAAAATATCAGTTACACTTTATTTTACGGTGTCATTGTTACAGTGTAGTTATATATTTAAGTATATTAATTAACTACATGTACTTACTATAGGGTTATGGTAGGATTAGGGTTTGGTTGAGGGTTAGTTGCATGTAATTATGCATAACTTACTGTTATTACTATGGTAAGTACAGTTGCAAGAAAAAGTATGTGAACCGCTTGCAGAATCTGTGAAAATGGGAATAATTTTAACTAAATAAGAGGATCATACAAAATGCATGTTATTTTTTATTTAGTAGTGTCCTGAATAAGAAATTTTACATAATAAAAGTTTACATTTAGTCCACAAGACAAAAACAATTCCTGAAATTGTAAAAATGACCCAGTTCAAAAGTTTATGAACCACTGATTCTCAATAATGTGTGTCGTTCCCTGGATGATCCACGGCGGTTTTTTTTTTGGGTTTTTTCTGATGGTTGTTCTAACAGTCCCTTCTTTGTCCTGAGTAGTTAAACTGCCCAATGTTCTTCAGAAAAATCCTCCAGGTCCTGCACATTCTTCAGTTTTCCAGCATCTTTTGCATATTTGAACCCTCTCCAGCAGTGACTGTATGATTTTGAGATCCATCTTTTCACACCGAGGACGATTGAGGGACTCAAACACAACTATTAAAAAAAAGGTTCAATCATTCACTGATGCTCTAGAAGGAAACGCGATGCATGATGCAAGAGCCGGGGGGGTAAAATTATTCACATTTTCACAGATTCTGCAAGTGGTTCACATATTTTTTCTTGCAACTGTACATGTAACATATGCAACAAGGACACTGTAAAATAAAGTGTTACCAAAATATCATGTTTGTATACCATATAACCAAATAAACCAGAGTTCAAAGAATACAATGTCATGTTACCATATTCAAAAGCCATGGTATTAATATATACCATTCCGCCAGCATCCAGCACTTTTGCTAGTATAACATTTAACTTACATACATTAAAATAAAGATATTATTTTTATTTAAATACTTGGTGTTTTGTACAACAGCAATGTACAAACAGCAATGCCAATACATAATCAACAGCCTACATGACAAACGGTACAGCCTAATTCAGAATACAATTCAAAATCCTATTTATTACTATACTGCATATTTTACATAAAATTTCAAATATTTTAAGATTAGCCTATATTGTGAAAATGAAAAAGTGCATTCTTTTTGGTCCTGGTTTAGTCCAGTTCCCACTCGACCTCAGTCAGCCTAGAATCATTATCATACTAGAGTTAATGATTGACATCTGAGATGACTATTGACCCTTATTCCAGAGAAGTGAATGAATCAGCAAGAATTCAAGTCAAATTTCCTAATCTACAAACTCTTTAATTTTGAAACCTTTTTTAAGTGAGGTAAAATTGAGATTAAAATGTTTGTACTGCTATGTTAGACTATTGATCGGTAAACCTATTCATCAAATAACCATCAGCATGAAGCTAATGATTAAAAAAATATCTGTAGGCCTTGTTCCGTGTTTTTTTAGGCCTTGTTTTTTTTTTTTTTTTTTTTTTTTTTTGTGATCTATACTACTATTTCTGTATAGATTATATCACATACCCAGCAGTGGAATCACTGAAACAAAATGTGTGCTGAGTTTAATAGAAGAAAAATAGGCTATTGGGACCCATTATATTAGGTGGCCTTAACTACTATGTACTAACATTTAAATTATTCATTGGATACAATGCACTTATTGTGTACATACATGTTTTTGTATTGTACTTATATTGAAAAAATAAAAATACTTGCATGTAATTACATCAGTAATTAATTTCTGTAGTTACATTTATAATTACACTGATGACCCTTCCCTTACACCTAACCCTACCCTTAAACTTACCCATCCCACCACACCTGTCCCTAACCCCTTGTGTTTTGCATTACAATATGAACACAATAAGTACATTGTACTTATTTTTTGATGTAAGTACATTGTAGTTAAGGCTACCTAATATAAAGTGGGACTGGCTATTGCTTTGAACTAGTACAAAACTGAGCATCAACCAAAATTGTAACATATAATCTTATGTTGTGTTTTTATTCTTACCCTGGTTGGGTATATATGTCATATTAAAACAGCCTAAACCAATTTTTAGCCTTTAACCTCCCCAATTTTTGTTGTTAGGTACCCCTACAATATGCAAGTCGTAAGATGGGGAGAACAGGAATGAGTGTAAAAACTCAAAGCAGCAACTTGGTTGTAGAGTAAAATGTTTTTATTTTTATTATTTTTTATTATTAAAATTAAAAATTAGATGAAATTTAGTTGTGAAATGGGAGCTATTAGTATAAAAATAATTTATATTTATGATAAGTCTGAGGAAATTATACCACAACAAATAAAATTCAAAATTAGGAAAATAAATAAACCATTATTTAACATACTACCGTTTAAATAAATGGTAAAATGGTGGGTATATTGTATGGTATACTAACATTTTACATAGAGAAGAGGACGTTTAAACCTAAACATCTGGCGGCGCTCTTACCACAGATTATGAAGAATTCATCTTGTGAAATACCGCCACCTACTTTTCGTGGAAAGAATGTGCCCAATATAAAGTTGTCAGGACAACCAAAAACGCAACAAGGGAAAGGTCTCCTCGAACTGGCTCGTCCGAACGGGTTTACACGCTGTGATCCGTTTTCAGTTTTTTTTTTTTTTATTTACCGTTGGAGCAGCATGTCAACATCTGCATCATCAGCACACAGTAAGACATATGAATTAATACATGGGTGAATCAAGCAAGCAGTTAGAAAGACAACGATATTTATTGTTGTATGTCACGTGATGTTCTCTCTATCTTTAATTCTGATTTAATGAAACTACATCTGCATGTCTTGAATCTGAAGAAAAATATATTTAAGACGGTAAGGATGTGTTTACGCTGTTTGAGTCTCTTGAGTCTCTCTCTCTCTCTCTCTCTCTCTCTCTCTCTCTCTCTCTCTCTCTCTCTCTCTCTCTCTCTCTCTCTGTGTGTGTGTGTGTGTGTGGTACTGGACCAAAAGTTCCCACATTCATAGTAAATGTAAAAAAACCAACAAAAAAAGCCGTTTTCTGTGATGGTTTAAATTGCCTTCAAGGGATAGTTCACCCAAACATGAAAAATTGTTCCAAACATGTATGAATTTATTTTATCTGCTGAACAAAAAGGAAGATATGTTGAAGAATATGGTAACCGAACAGTTGATGGGCCCTATTGACTTCCATTGTAGCTTATGAGAAAATGCTATGCTATGGAAGTCAATGGGATCCAATCAACTGTTTGGGTACCAACATTCTTCAAAATATTTTCTTTTGTGTTCAGCATAGGAAAGGAATGTATAACAGGTTTGGAACAACTTGAGGGTGATACTAACTAAATGATGACAGAATTACAATTTTTGGGTGAACTATCCCTTTAAACTGTCTTCAGTGCACCTGGCTGCGAGTTGGGCATTATTACAACATGTCATGTAGGCTATTCAAGTTGGAAAATTAATATAAAAACTTTCAGTCATTTATATTTTACGTTTATATTATTTCCATCATTTATTTATGCATGGTATCTAACAAAAACTTATGACTTAATTTGGTCATTCAGGCCAACTCTGAATGTGTAAATATGGTTTCCAACTTTACTTTAATCTAACTTAAAAAGTACATTTTACTCAAATCTTTGAGTTGGACAACAAACACACCGCAAAAACACAGCTATATAGCATAGTTCAAAACATAATAATAATCCATAACTTCTGAACAGTGACTCTCAGTCTTTCTTCACTTCTTTCTCATGGTTTCTCAATAGAATTCATAAAAGTGTAGAACAGAACAGCATAGTTCTTATAGGGGCACATTGTAACGCAGTGTTACAACATTGCCCCACATGCGCAACTGGGATATTAAACCCGACTCGTGTCTTCTGCTGGTTAGTTCAGCATTAAAGAACTATCTCAACTGTTAAATTTTAATTAAAAATGATTAAAATAATATCAAATTTGTCTAATTTTAAATAAACACAAAAACAGACAAATTACACATGAAAAAACATGAAAAATTAACTTCAGTAAGAAATTTACTTTTGCTATGGTTAACTAAAGTGATATCAGTGATATCTTCCAAAGATTTTGTTCATTTTTGTGCATTTTCTTTTCTCTATATAGTATCTAAATAGTATTGCAACTAGTAAATACACTAAGTTTCGTCATGTTGGTATGTGTGGAAAGTTTTAAGCCATGTGTGTTACAACTAACCCCACATGCTCACCCCTAAATGATGACAGAATTTTTTTTTTTGGGGTGAACTATCAGCTTTAAGCTGTCTTCAGTGCACCCGGCTGCATCATGTAGGCTATTCAAGTCAGAAAATGAATATAAAAACTATCAGTCGTTTATATTTTACATTTATTTTATATTATTTCCATCCTTTGTTTATGCATGATATCTAACAAAAACTTAATTTGGCCATTCAGGCCAAAATATGGTTTCCAACTTTACTTAAAGGCAGCAATATAGGTACTCTACGGCCTATGACACTGAAAATATAGTTTGCTCTGTATAAGCCCAATTATGTCAATATAATGTCCTTGTATGTATGTTTGTTTTATTTAGAAAGCAGCAGTGATGCTCCTTTCAAAATCCCTGAACACAACGATCTTTTCCAGATGAGGATCAAAGAAAAACTCAGAGGAAGCTGGTTTGTATCATTTAATACTTTGAATTTGAGCTGATATCCTTTAAAGAACAAAACCAGCACCAAAAAGACATCAGGGTTGTATTACAGAAACAGCATAACTTCCTAACCCAACTAACAAAAATATGTTCTAATGTTTTGCTAACATTCCCATTCTGTTATGAAAACTTATTCTGAATGTTCTCTGAATGCTCAAAATGTCCATTTAATTATTATTATTTTTTAATTAATTAAATTTTTATTAGTTATGTGAATGTTAAGGAATATTGCATTTTATAATTTTGCCAGAACGTTAACCAAGGTTATGAGAACGTTCCCTTGGCGAAAAAAGTTTTGAGATGAGTGGAATATTATAGCTTTAAGCACTTACTTAAAGTCTGAAGGTGTGCTAGAAGTTGAAATTGTGCAATCTGTCGTGGCAGGAGCACCAAAGAAAGTTGGCTTTACCTGTCCATGAGAAGTTGACATATGCAGGCAGGACAAGGGCAAGACAAGCCAGACTAAGGGAGGAACTGAAAGAAGGAGAAAGTAACACACCAGTCACACACACTCATAGACAGCTCCAAATTACACCGGCATGGAGGGTATCTATAAAAGGTGAGCCACACCATACCACACAACGTCTGTATCAAACATGTACACCCAGCAAGTAACATTACAACGTTATTCTCATTTTCTTAGACCGCAATAATAATAAAGAAAGCATGAATGAATATATCACTAAGAGACGTGAGCTGTTCCTACTTGAGGTAAGATGGTATTTTGTTTTTCTACACATTTGCTCAGTGTCTTCGTTTTAGTCACTATGTTTTTGACTGGCCTTTCTTTACTCAACCTGTGTTTGGTTCTTTGTTCTTCTGTGTCTGATTGTTTTTGTACATGTTCTCTATGACTGTTTTTTAGTATTCTCTGGCAGTAAAGAGAGAAGAGATTCAGCTACTAGAGCAGATGGCTGCAGAAGAAGAGGGAAAATTGACAAGAGCTGAGAAGTTCTTGGAAGACGATGCCATCTTGTTTGAAGAGTTTCTGAAAGAAAATGACAAGAATTCTGTGGAGGCTATCAAAATGTACCAGTCATACTAACTTGCACTTACAAAACATTATAAAGAAACAGAAGTACTGTCATTATAGTCCTTTTGATATCTTGAAGTATAATGCTTAACCGTCCTTAGCTCTGGGACCATTTTTGAGGATTTCCGTCAGGATTTGGCATACCCAAATTGAAAAGATTCCCATACCCACATACAGTGGTCTAAATACACAATTTTGGCGTAATTTTACAGGAAACCCTTTGAAGTTACATAAACCACTTCTAAAAGTATAAGTATATTAAATATATATTTAAGTATATGTTGTCTGAGCTGTAATAACCCCTCCCCCCCTCAAAAAAAAGAGACTGTGCTTTTTAATTTTTTTGGTTATAAATTAATTTTTGACAGTGTATAACTCAGCACCTATATAAATGTGCTCTAGCACCCTGCAGTTTTCCACTAGATGGCAGCAAATACTGGAAAAAATTATTTTGTCTGTATCATGTTGTATGCAAGATTTATTCAAATAGATCTGAAGGGAGGAAGCGCCTCTTTAGTATTACAGCTCAGACAACATATTCTTAAATGTTTATCACTTTTAGCAGTGTTCTATGTAACGTCAAGGGTTTTCTGTAAAATGACACCAACATTTTGTATTTAGACCACTGTATGTGAGTATGGGAAGCTTTTTGGGTAAGCCAATCCAGGCGGAAATGGTACCAGAGTAATTTAGTGTAAATAAGATACTTTGTGTAGAACAAATGCCAAAGTGATGCATATCTCCAGAAAGTAGACATTCTAAACTTTCAAATGGTACCACAAATGAGCTCAGAGCTCCTCCACAGGCATTTAAAATTTAAAGTATATATTTGATGACGTCATTCCGGACCCTTATCAGGGTCCTTGGAGTTATAAGAAACTCAAATGTTTAACCCATTGCACCAGTGCATCATAAAGACTATATAAATTGACAATGACAATGAACTTCATACTGTTCATACCAGATACACATCATGTAGGTATTAGGTAACTATAAAATGTATTCTATTCTTCTCCCACTTCACCGGCCACTTACTTGTGTATTTCTGGGGAAGTGGAAGAATTTATGTGTTGTAAATCCAACAGATTCTCTGAATTGCGGTGCAAACTAACATGGCGGCACCCATTGCATGTTATAGATCAGCTAACATGATAATTGTAAATGTTTATAATATTAATAAAGTGATATGTTAATGACTAATAATGGTCGCCTTAAAACTCTTGAGGGTCAGCTAGAATATTTTAAATTTAAGATTATAAATGGGCATGAATAGCAAATTTTTATTTTTTACATGGGCATGTATTTAAACAGGATATGTGGCCTAAATCTTATGATTAAAACATGAAATATTGTTCAGTGCTGATCAGGAGACCAAGATGAAGCTGGAGAAAGTAGCTGAGATCAAGAAGATTACTTCCAAAATGGTGGCAATCAAGAGGTATAAATAAATTGTGTTGGCTGTATGGTTATGGCTTTCCATAATCCTTTCATCTGGTTTGTTTAACTTTTTTCTCTGCTTACCCTTATATTTTAGTGACATCTCTAAGTATGAGGACATCCTGAAGGAATACAAAAAGTATAAAGAGTTTCTGCTGATGCTGTCACCTCCAGAGTGGCAAGAGAAACATAGATCCAAGAGCAAGCTCTCTACTGACTCCACCATTACTGAGAGTGATGGGAAGCAGACAGAGAAAGTCAAGAAGAACAGAGAGAGAAAGACTGTCCCTCCAGACAGCAAGCGTATGTTGGCAACTTTTTTGGCAAGCTTTCAAACTGACTTTTGTTTAATGGGTTAGTTCACCCAAAAATTTTACTTCTGTCATTAATTACTCACCCTCATGTCGTTCCAAACTCATAAATCCTTTGTTCATATTCGGAACACAAATGAAGATCTCTGACCCCTCCATATACAGCAAAGTAATTAACACTTTTAAGACCCAGAAAGGTAGTAAAGACGTCGTTAAAATAGCCCATGTGACTCCAGTGGTTCGACCTTAATTTTATGAAGCGACGAGAATACTTTTTGTGTGCAAAAAAACAAACAAAAATAACAACTTTTTTCAACAATTTCTTCACGTCTGTGACGTAGTAAATGCAGTGCAGCGCTTCCGAGTTACGTCAGAGCTACGCCAGAACGCTGGCTTACCATTGGCCGATGCTGTTCATGTGAGCACCACGACACATGCGTGTGATGCTGACGCAGGAGCTGACCAATGTAAACTGCATAGGAGACTGACACAGACAAGAAGAAACTGTTTAACAAAGTCGTTATTTTTGTTTGTTTTTTGAGCACAAAAGTATTCTCGTCGCTTCATAAAATTAAGGTTGAACCACTGGAGCCATGTTTTTACTACCTTTCTGGGCCTTGAAAGTGTTCATTAAATTGCTGTCTATGGAGGGGTCAGAGAGCGCTCAGATTTCATCAATCCGAAACCTGAATGAAGGTCTTACAAGGGTTGGGAACGACATGAGGGTGAGTAATTAATGACAGAAATTTCATTTTTGGGTGAATCAAATCAAATCACCTTTATTTATATAGCGCTGGAAGACTGTTCCAGAGTTTAGGTGCTAAATAGGAAAAGGATCGACCGCCTGCAGTTGATTTTGATATTCTAGGTATTATCAACTGGCCAGAGTTTTGAGACCGCAATAGACGTGATGGAGTATAATGTGTTAAGAGCTCGCTCAAGTACTGGGGAGCTAAACCAGTTAGTGCTTTGTAAGTAATAAGCTAGATTTTAAAATTTATATGATGTTTAATAGGGAGCCAGTGCAGTGTTGACAGAACCGGGCTAATATGGTCATACTTCCTGGTTCTAGTAAGAGCTCGAGCTGCTGCGTTTTGGACCAGCTGGAGTTTGTTTATTAAGCGAGCAGGGCAACCACCCAGTAAAGCATTGCAGTAATCTAGCCTTGAGGTCATGAACGCATGAATTAACTGTTCAGCATTTTGCATTGAAAGCAAAAAGGTGAACTAAACCTTTAAAGCTGCAAAGCATACAATTCATAAACACGGTTTTAA
The DNA here is from genome assembly GCA_018749465.1 of Paracanthobrama guichenoti. Taxonomy (NCBI): domain Eukaryota; kingdom Metazoa; phylum Chordata; class Actinopteri; order Cypriniformes; family Gobionidae; genus Paracanthobrama; species Paracanthobrama guichenoti. Next base: position 16,047,260 of record CM031948.1, on the reverse strand, counting down.
TTATGACATTCTGTCAGACATTTCAAGATTCAAGATTCAAGAGTTTTATTTGTCACATACACAGTTATATATAGAATATACAACCGGCAGTGAAATGTAAACAGGTCCGCTCCATGGACAGTGCAAATTCACAGTTAAAAACACAAGGAGGAAATTATAATAGAAATAGAATAAAAAAGTACTATATATATCTGTAGAATTATAAATAAATCAAGTCAAGTAGAAAAAAATAAAAAAAAATAAAGAAGTGGAATAAAATAAATGAAGTAAACTGTGCAGTGAGTAAACTGTAGACTTATAAATATGTGGTTAACAAATGTACAAAGAAGTATAATGTGCAAACAGGTTTATAACAGGTTGTTACACAGTAACAACGAGAACAGAAAGTGCAGTGCAATGTCAGTATATCGATGGTCACGTGATGTTAAGTGACTGAGTTCAGGAGTCTGATGGCCTGGGGGAAGAAGCTCCTCCTGAGTCTCTCAGTTTTGGCCATCAGGCTTCGGAAGCGCTTACCAGATGGCAGCAGCGTGAAATGAGGGTTTGCAGGGTGATTAGAGTCCTTGATGACATTTGTTAAGCATTTTTAACATACTGTCTTTTTTCTTTAAAACAAATGTACTTGAACACATATAGGTGAACAAAGACGAGTGGTTCATGGTTTTTCATCCTTTCGGGAGGCCAGGGCTTCATCTAGACAAAGTGTGAAGTCCGGCCATCAGAGCAGCAAAATGTATGTACAAACCATAGAATTGAGTACATAGCTTTGCGTGTTTTTATGGAGTCATTAATAATGCTTTGTTTTCACTTCAGATCTGCACCTGGGACTGACAGTTCGGATTGTGAGGTTAATATCCACTAACATTCTTTTTAATTAAGCAGCCAATTCACTGTTCATTTAAATTTGTCTAGTCATTACATTTATTTATTGTAGTAAAGTGTAACAATTTTTTATGCCTAAACCTTAAGTCTGACACCTTAATTTTCAGGTTAGAAGGTTTAGGCATAACATTTGTTTTGGCTTGATAGCATGGTTCTGTTTGCCTCTGCCGGTAGATGCTATAACTGCACCATCTGGCAGTAAAATGCAGCTTTCTCCATTGATGGCCATTCAGGCAACATATATAGGCTGTATATGTTGCTATTCACTAATATTTATAGTATACTATAGCATAATAGATGTTTTTTTCAGTGCCTGGTTTGCTTTCTTATAAACGTGTAACTGAAAAGAATACTATAGGTCAATGATATAATGCTTTTCTATGCATTTATTAAGATAATACATGCAATTGACATATACAATAACTTGAATACACCTCTTATATAAATATAATGTTTCTGAGGAGGGAGAGGGGCAATATTTTGTTTGTCAGCTTGTTTCACTGCTTATTGATATTTGAAAATATGTTTGTCAGCAAAATCAAAGTCATGTGGTGTGACCAAGATTCAGAAACTTACAGAAAAAAACAAAAAAAAACATTAAATTATATCACAGAGATTTGACTGTCAAGTTCAGCAAGTATATTAAAATATCAGATGGCAAGGCAAGGTTAGTTAATAATAATTAATAATAATAGTTAATATTTCAAGATATTGGTCAAATAAAAATATTTTTTCATAATGTCATTTATTTTATTTACAAACTTGATTCCAAAAAAGTTGGGACACTGTACAAATTGTGAATAAAAAGGAATGGAATAATTTACAAATCTCATAAACTTATATTTTATTCACAATAGAATATAGATAATTTATAGAACATTTTGAAATGTCATGCCAAATATTGGCTCATTTTGGATTTCATGAGAGCTACACATTGCAAAAAAAGTTAGGACAGGTAGCAATAAGAGGCCGGAAAAGTTAAATGCACATATAAGGAACAGCTGGAGGACCAGTTTACAACTTATTAGGTCAACTGGCAACATGATTGGGTATAAAAAGAGCCTCAGAGTGGCAGTGTCTCTCAGAAGTCAAGATGGGCAGAGGATCACCAATTCCCCCAATGCTGCGGAGAAAAATAGTGGAGCAATATCAGAAAGGAGTTTCTCAGAGAAAAATTGCAAAGAGTTTGAAGTTATTATCATCTACAGTGCATAATATCATCCAAAGATTCAGAGAACCTGGAACAATCTCTGTGCGTAAGGGTCAAGGCCGGAAAACCATACTGGATGCCCGTGATCTTCGGGCCCTTAGACGGCACCGCATCACATACAGGAATGCTACTGTAATGGAAATCACAACATGGGCTCAGGAATACTTCCAGAAAACATTGTCGGTGAACACAATCCATCGTGCCATTCGCCGTTGCCGGCTAAAACTCTATAGTTTTCTCTGGGCCAAGGCTCATTTAAAATGGACTGTGGCAAAGTGGAAAACTGTTCTGTGGTCAGACGAATCAAAATTTGAAGTTCTTTATGGAAAGCTGGAACGCCATATCATCCGGACTAAAGAGGACAAGGACAACCCAAGTTGTTATCAGCGCTCAGTTTAGAAGCCTGCATCTCTGATGGTATGGGGTTGCATGAGTGCGTGTGGCATGGGCAGCTTACACATCTGGAAAGGCACCATCAATGCTGAAAGGTATATCCAAGTTCTAGAACAACATATGCTCCCATCCAGACGTCGTCTCTTTCAGGGAAGACCTTGCATTTTCCAACATGACAATGCCAGACCACATACTGCATCAATTACAACATCATGGCTGCGTAGAAGAAGGATCTGGGTACTGAAATGGCCAGGCTGCAGTCCAGATCTTTCACCCATAGAAAACATTTGGTGCATCATAAAGAGGAAGATGTGACAAAGAAGACCTAAGATCTAAGCAACTAGAAGCCTGTATTAGACAAGAACGTGACAACATTCCTATTCCTAAACTTGAGCAACTTGTCTCCTCAGTCCCCAGACGTTTGCAGACTGTTATCAAAAGAAGAAGGGATGCCACACAGTGGTAAACATGGCCTTGTCCCAACTTTTTTGAAATATGTTGATGCCATGAAATTTAAAATCAACTTATTTTTCCCTTAAAATTATAAATGTTCTCAGTTTAAACATTTGATATGTCATCTATGTTGTATTTTGAATAAAATATTGAAATTTGAAACTTCCACATCATTGCATTCTGTTTTTATTCACAATTTGTACAGTGTCCCAACTGTTTTGGAATCAGGTTTGTAGGTTTCCTCTTAAATTTTCTCTTTTTTCACAAAGAGTGCATTTCTAAGAACTTAGCACCTGTGGTAACTACATTTAAAAAAAAAAAAAAAAAAAAAAAAAAATTACCATCAAAACTCATACTCAACTCATTGACATCACTGTCAATGTTACTACTACTGCTAGAAAAAGGCTTTCGGCTGCATGTTTTTTTTTTGGTGCCATCAAACCTATTAACGCTATCCTGAGTGACATGACATATACAGTTCAAAACAGTAGACTTGAGTAGACCTTGATTTCAAATCATTTTCTTCTGGGGGGCTCCTGTACCATTCAACCAACTGCCAATGAGATGAATGGGGATGCTAGTGCTGGTTTTAAATGACCACTGTATTGCCTCCATCAGGAGAACCCAGAAATCTTCTTCAAAGATCCTCAGGATCTGTTGAACCTGATGACTGAGCTGGAAGAGCAAAACCTTTCTCTCATCCAGAACACTAGAGAGACAGAAGAGGCTTTGGAGGAGTTCAGACAGAATGCTGAACTGACTCGCAAAAACATGTGTGTACCTGCATGCCTTAGAATTGCACCAATATGATTTGTATTGATTTATTCTAGATAAATGTTTATATTTGTTTGTGTATATGCAGGGAGTCTGAGTCAAAACAGCTAAAAGAGCAGATTGATATCATGACTGACACCATTCAAAAGGAAAGAGAGAGAACAGCAGAGCTGGAACTGAAAGCCAAACACTTTAGCTTTGGACAGTACAAACCAGAGGACCAGGTATGAAAAAATAAACTTTGTGGGTTTCATATTTGTCTTCCCTTGTGCTACTTTGTCATTTTCCTTGTAAGGTTCCTTTGACAAACAGACTAACCGTTGTGTTAGGGGACAACAGTTTAGGACCCAAGACCAGCTGAAGACCAAGAAGAATGAAGACAAAGAGTCAGGAGTGCAATTAATTAAAGAGAAATTTACTGAAGAATAGTTTGCAGTTTCATCAGCAGAAGCCAGCTTCAGGTCTCACAAGGAGTTCGTAGGCTGTGCTCTCTCTCTACCTTTTCATACACACAATCTCTCAACACAATTATACTCTTTTCAAGGTCTAGCTACACCATTACTGGAGGTTGAATGATTCTGATTAGCTAAGAGAAAATAGATAGTCATAGTAAATTTCCACACATTGTCAGTTAATCAGATGCACGTCTCCATAGATCACTTGTTGACATTTTCACCCCGGAAATTAAGCACCAGCTTGTCCAGAAAACAAGTCTACCCATCTCCTACGATGCCCGTAATCCACCCCCAATATGGATCTGTAACACAGAATACTGATGCACATACAACAATAGTACAGGCAATATTCATCTTTATTCTTTAGTGTTTCAGTAAATGGAAATAATATAAAATATAATATAAAATAAATATAAATAAAAGCATATAATTCAGTCAAAAGGAATGAAACCAATTACTTTAGAGAACAATCAAACTAGAAGAAATCATCTAAATCATCTTAATATGTAGAAGGATAAATATTGATTAAGACTTTGATTATACATTTAATTAGGATTTATATATGTATATTGAGGCGGCAGTGGATTTCAGAATCACCCCTTCAGTTGATTAAAACAATCATGTTTTCTGGGCTGACATAACATACAGTATCTTGAATTTTGAATTCTCAAAATTTCATATGAATATATTCTCATTAACAGTGTAATTTACTCACTGACATTTCATCCTTGTTGAACTTCTATTACTATATATTTGCCTTTAATAAGGCTCTAAGGAAAGCATTTAAAAATGCTGTGTTAATCATATATATATATATACACTCACCTAAAGGATTATTAGGAACACCTGTTCAATGCAATTATCTAATCAACCAATCACATGGCAGTTGTGTCAATGCATTTAGGGGTGTGGTCCTGGTCAAGACAATCTCCTGAACTCCAAACTGAATATCAGAATGGGAAAGAAAGGTGATTTAAGCAATTTTGAGCGTGGCATGGTTGTTGGTGCCAGACAGGCCAGTCTGAGTATTTCACAATTTTCACGCACAACCATTTCTAGGGTTTACAAAGAATGGTGTGAAAAGGGAAAAACATCCAGTATGTGGCAGTCCTGTGGGCGAAAATGCCTTGTTGATGCTAGAGGTCAGAGGAGAATGGGCCGACTGATTCAAGCTGATAGAAGAGCAACTTTGACTGAAATAACCACTCGTTACAACCGAGGTATGCAGCAACGCATTTGTGAAGCCACAACACGCACAACCTTGAGGCGGATGGGCTACAACAGCAGAAGACCCCACCGGGTACCACTCATCTCCACTACAAATAGGAAAAAGAAGCTACAATTTGCACGAGCTCACCAAAATTGGACAATTGAAGACTGGAAAAATGTTGCCTGGTCTGATGAGTCTCGATTTCTGTTGATGGTAGAGTCAGAATTTGGCATAAACAATGAGAACATGGATCCATCATGCCTTGTTACCACTGTGCAGGCTGGTGGTGGTGGTGTAATGGTGTGGGGGATGTTTTCTTGGCACACTTTAGGCCCCTTAGTGCCAATTGGATATCATTTAAATGCCACAGCCTACCTGAGCATTGTTTCTGACCATGTCCATCCCTTTATGACCACCATGTTCCCATTCTCTAATGGCTACTTCCAGCAGGATAATGCACCATGTCACAAAGCTCAAATCATTTCAAATTGGTTTCTTGAACATGACAATGAGTTCACTGTACTAAAATGTTACCAGATACCAGATTTCCAGTTACCAGATCTCAACCCAATAGAGCATCTTTGGGATGTGATGGAACGGGAGTTTCGTGCCCTGGATGTGCATCCCACAAATCTCCATCAACTGCAAGATGCTATCCTATCAATATGGGCCAACATTTCTAAAGAATGCTTTCAGCACCTTGTTGAATCAATGCCACGTAGAATTAAGGCAGTTCTGAAGGCGAAAGGGGGTCAAACACAGTATTAGTATGGTGTTCCTAATAATCCTTTAGGTGAGTGTACACAGCTCTGGAAAAAATTAAGAAACTACTTAACATCGTAACATTGTATATATAAAGCAATATCTCACACATTAACATGGTAACTTTGGCAGCCCTACTACTTTTACACACATACACGTGCAAGAATTCTTATTAATTTCATTGCAACATACAGAAAAATACTTGATGTAACAATGACACAAAGTAATGTTTTAGATATTCATAAAATATTTATTAAAATCACATGAGTCGTGGAAAATGTCTGGATGTAAAATCTTTCAGACATCCATTTTAGGTGTTTTAGGAATTGATAATTGCAGCAAATAATAAACATGCATAGCTAGCATTGGGGAACACAGCATAGTTTAACTAACGTTTGCTGGGGACAAGGAGCTGAGGTGTAGCTCTAGAGCCAGAAGAACCACTGAAGAGGGACCATCTGAAGTAACGAAACGGGACGATGACGTAACGCAAAGTTTTCCTAACTATAAAAACATATGTCACACTGGCCCATTCATGTATTTCTTGGAACATAAACAAACCTGTCGCTACTACAACTAAACTAAAAGCTACTGAGCAAATATACAGTCAAACCAAAAATTATTCAGACACCAGATATCATTTTTTACTAGTGGGTGCAGGACACTATAGTTCATTTATGTAAGTGAGGATAGCAAAATAAAGTAAACTGTGACATATTATACCCAAAAATTCTTCACACAGTGGACTCCCAGTAGAATTGATGAAACATTTGGGACCAAAATTATTCAGACACTTTGACCTGACCATGTTTTTTCTTTAATTGCTATTGTGACCTTTTACACCGCAGACTAAATTAAGCATTGCTTGGTGATTGGTTGACCTAAATTGGTATTATCTAATTGTGTACTTAAATTTAACAGCTGACAGCTGATTGGTTGATTGTAATCCATTACACACCTTTCTAACAAGGGTATCTGACATTATCAAGCTGAATTTGTTCTGACAGTTCAGAGAGTTCTTGTCATATTTTATTACCATTTTCTAAACTATAGCGAATAAACTGTGATAATGTGTGAAAATGTTGAAGGTGTCTGAATACATTTTGGTTTGACTGTAGATGGCAGAGCATTGAATAATATTGCATAAATCTATAAGGGTGGTTCGTCTACAGTGGTTCAGGCTGCAGGGTTGCCGAATGACTAAAGAAACATTATCAGAATGATGATAGAAAACTGTACATTTCTCATCTTACCACCCACTGCTACTTATACAAACGACAGAAATAAGCGCAGTTACAATAGCAAAATATGTGGGAGAGCGTTGTTATAGTGTGACGATAATGTATTGCAATAGGTGACACTTCAAAGTTAATACTGAATCAAAACTAGTCAGCACATCATTTGTAATTGAAATAATTTAATGACAATTTCTGGTTATGGTTACACTTAAAATAGTAACAAAATAGATGTATGAGATGATAAAAACTTATACCATTATACATTGTACCCAGCATAAACACTACCAGTCAAAAGTTTGGAAACTAATACTATTTTGATTGTTTTTGAAAGAAGTCTCTTCTGCTCATCAAGCCTGCATTTATTTGATCCAAAATACAACAAAAACAGTATTACATATTGTGAAATATTTCTATTTGAATATATGTAATTTATTTATCTGATTCAAAGCTGAATTTTCAGCATCGTTACTCTAATCTTTAAAGTCACATGATCCTTCAAAAATCTTTCTAATATGCTGATTTGCTGCTCAAGTGTAACAAACTGCCCAAGACACAAAGGCTGAGGATACAAATGCAATTTTAGTAAAGGGACAACCCAGACACGTAATCCAATGTACAAGCAATGGGTCAATAGACACAAGCAGGCAGTCCAAACACAACAGGGCAGGGAACACAGGCAAGAGTCCCAAAAACCAAGAGACATGAAGACATGAAGACATGAAGACATGAAGACATGAAGACATGAAGACATGAAACCATGAAACCATGAAACCACTCAGCATTGCAGCGTTACATCTAACAAGTGATGGTGAGGTGATGAGGCTAATGACACACAGGTGTAAACAATAATGGCTGATGAGGCTGGGCAAAGGATTATGGGTAATGTAGTCCTTGAAGGTCTGGCAATAGTCTGGGGTGAAGTGCCCTCTGGTGGTAAACACAGGCACTCTCACTGGTGATCGTGACATCAAGAAACATTTATTATTATTATCAATGTTGAAAACAGTTGTGTACAATTTCTTTTCAGGATGAATAGAAAGTTCAAAATAACAGCATTCATCTGAAATATAAAGCTTTTGCAACATTATAAATGTCTATACTGTCACTTGATCAATTTAATGCATCCTTGCGGAATAAATAAATTAATTTCTTTAAGTTCTTTCCCAAAAAATTAACTTTTGAATGGTTGTATAATGTTACAAAAGCTTTCTATTTCAGATAAATACTGTTCTTTTGAACTTTCTATTCATCAAAGAATTCTAAAAAATTTTTACACAACTGCTTTCAACATTGATAATGATCATAAATGTTTCTTGAGCAGAAAATCATCATATTAGAATGATTTCTGAAGGATCATGTGACACTGAAGACTGGAGTAGTGATACAATTCAGCTTTGCATCGCAGGAATACATTACATTTTAAAATATATTCAAATAGAAAACAGTTATTTTACATAATTTTAATAATATTTCACAATATTACAGCTTTTTGTATTTTTAATAACATAAATGCAGCCTTGCTGAGCAGAAGAGACTTCTTTCAAAAATAATCAAAATAGTACATTTCCAAACTTTTGACTGGTAGTGTATGTATAATGTTACCTGAGGGATAGAAAGAGAGAGAGAGAGAGAGAGAGAGAGAGAGAGTGAGAGAAAGAGTCAAAGAAAAGAAGAGCCGAGAGAAGAAGAGAAGAGCCAAAGAGTAGGCCCCAAGAAGAGAGAGCCAGAGAATAACAGTTGCAATATTCTTTTATCCCTACCATGTGACTTAAACCCAAATGTGAGTCATTCAAACTGACCAATCAAATAATTACAACTTCCCCCATTGTACTAAAGGTGTGACACACATTTTGGCCTACAGGCCTTGGGGACTATCAACACCTCTGTCTTTAGAAATTCTAAATGACCCTTGTGGTGAATGAACCTACTTGGTAGAGTTGCATTCTTTGTGGCGTGGGAAGTTAGTGTCAAAAGCGTTTAAATAAATGTTGCTACAGTAGTCTAATTTTAATGCTAGAAAGCATTTGTCTCTTATTGACCTGTAGGCTAGCTAGAGCCGTTTACCTCCAGTCTTTGTGCTAAGCTAGGCTATCGGTGGGAGCGTCAGACAGAGTTATGGCACGCACAGAGATGAGAATATTATGCATGGACTTATCTCTGGGGGATACAGTGAATAAGCTAAAGTTCCAAAAAGTTGGCGTGTTCCTTTAAATATTTGATGTCTAGAATGTTTTTTCTTTTAAACTCTGATAAGACACAAGTTGTGAATAAGAGTACTTATATCTTGCCCCCAGGACAAGACTCTTGACACACTGAGCAGTAAGGTGGAGGAGGTGTATCACTGCTGTGTGGGGGAAACAGAGGCAAACCTGACCACTTTGCAGATGCTGACGGCCATTGAGGAAAAATTGGGGAAGCTTCTGGAAAATGTTGAAATGATTCCAAAAGAACAAATGAGTATAGCTGAACGTGCCAAAGAGAAAGAGAGGAGAATGAGGTGACCACATCTAGATCTACACTGTAAAAATGTTTTTGTACTTCAAAATTTCATGTTTAATTCTATGTTAATTGCCGTTTCTTTCTAATAGTGGAATTTACTAGCAATTTCTGTGTGAGAATTTTTTCTGCACCAGTGTTTTGTCAGTGTACAATACACTATATTGCCAAAAGTATTGTGACACCCCTCTAAATCATTGAATTCAGGTGTTCCAATCACTTACATGGCCAAAGGTTAATTAAATCTAGCACCTAGGCATGCAGACTGCTTCTACAAACATTTGTGAAAGAATAGGTTGCTCTCAGGAACTCAAGCGTGGTGTCGTGATAGGTTGCCACCTGTGCAATAAGTCCATTCGTGAAATTTCCTCACTACTAAATATTCGGTCAACACGGTCAAAGCAATTGGGAACAGCAGAAACTAACCTCTAAAATTTTGGGATGGACCCTTCCTGTTCCAACATGACTGCGCACCAGTGCACAAAGCAAGGTCCATAAAGACATGGATGAGCGAGTTTGGAGTCCTGACCGCAACCCGACAGAACACCTTTGGGTTGAAGAGCAGAGACTGCGAGCCAGGCCTTCTCGTCCAGTGCCTGACCTCACAAATGCACTTTCCCATAAACACACTCCTAAACCTTGTGGAAAGCCTTCCCAGAAGAGTTGAAGCTGTTATAGCTGCAAAGTAAAAAGGCAGATATCCCAAAACTTTTGGAAATATAGTGTAGGTATATATTAAACCAGCAACAAAATGATCTGTATCTAGTTTGTTTCTAAACTTTTTTTTTTTACTGTTTAGAATGCGTGAAGAGAAGATACATTTGCAGATTAAACAACAGGAGGAAAGACAGAAAAAAGCCTTGGAAAGATCACAGAATGAGATTAAGAAAACGGTAAGAAAAAGACAAGGAACTCCCTCTTTGTTAAGCCTCCAGTACATTGTAACAGGATCACAAAACAAACCTAACTTTTTTTTTTATATTTAGGAATAGTATCTTTCCTGCCTTCTCACCTCATTTTCTCACTGTGACAGTGTGGGTCAAATTTCTTATCCAGTTGACTGATATATAACCTGCAGAATGAGTGATCATTTTGTAATAGCGGTCACAATTTCTTCACTGGTGAAAAAGTTATACTGATATGTTGATTTTCTTTTATCCTATGTATGACTGACAATGCTTTTCAAACATGCTTTCTGTATTCTTTTAGTCTGTGAAGAAGCTGATGCCACGCTCTCAGCCTCCTGTCCGCAAACATCAGACAAACAAAAGCACTGAAACCACGGACCGGGAAAATGAAGAGTTCCTGAAATTCTTTAGTTAAATCAAGTACGCGATTAGCTGAATATGAATTCTAATCACATTTATATAACACTAACTGTATAGTAGATAGCATCAAGTATATAGATCTTTTCTCATTTTTGGAAGGACATGAATATGAATGTATGAATCATGAAAACGCAAAAGCTTTTGAGAATAATATGAAACTTTGACAAATATTTGCAGACACAAACTACAGTCAAAATTGAGATTTAAATGTAAAATTTTATTAACCAGTTTTGAAGTAAACCAAAGCTAATAAATACATTTCAATTGCATAATTTTATAAAAAGTAGAACAAACATTGTTTTTTTGTTGTTTTTTACAAACATGGAACATAACTGTCTCTGAACTTTACAAAGCCATACAAAAATAGGCATCGAAACAACTTCGTTCCATAATGGTCAACCAGGCAAATAAGTTAAGGTCAAATTAGACTTACTAGGTTAATGACATAAACAGTTAAAGATTTCATAGACCAATAGTATTTATTTTGGTCAAGAGACCAGATCAATGATGATGTTCATTGCCATGTGCCTTTTTTTGTGCTCAAGAGTCACCAGATCTAAACAAAAAAAACAAAACAAAAAAAAAGCATGATCAAAATTAAACAAACTGATTGTGCTTTGTTTTTGGTCAAATTGGCTTTTTGTATGGAAAACGGTACAATTGTGACATCCTGTTTTAAACATGAATGAAGGGATTTGCTTATTAAATTACACAATGATAAAACCAGTGGAGGCACTGAGAAAATTTACATCTGAGAATGAGAGAGACGGCCTGTCATATGGTCCTTGAGTAGCACCTCCTGTTTCTACCATCACTCCAAATCTTGTAGGTTGATGGTACTACCAGTGAATTGGGAGTTGTCAGATCCATTTTCGTCTTCGGCCATGACTGTGGGTTCCTACAAATCAGAATATTTAGATTAGTTAGTATGTCCAAAATTTCCAAATTGCAAAACATAACAGGGTAATTTTATGGCACACAATTACATAATGGATTATCAGTTTTTTCCCCAACTGAACCGATCCTAAATAAACCCCAAGACTCATTTTAAAAGGATAAATAAAAAAAATGTACAGTGCCTTTGAAGTATTCAAACCCCTTAATTTTCACATTTTATGTTGATGCCTTATGTTAAACTACTTTAAAATTACTTTTTCACATCAAGCTACACTCCGTACACCATAACGACAAAGCAAAAAATAAATCTGACAACTTAACTTAGTTCCTTTGAACTCATGGCTTGTTTTTTGCTCTGATTTTCAGCAGGTAGACCAGGTGTTTCCAAATCATAACCATTCAATTGAATTTGCCACAGGTTAACTCCACTCAAAGTGTAGTAACATCTACAAGTGAAATTGGAATGCTCCCAGAAAAGGGTATGAATACTTATGCAATGTAATCATTTCAGCTTTTTATTTGTAATACATTTGCAAAGTTATCATGCTTTGCCATTATGGTGGATGTAGTGTAGATTAATGTGAGGCAGCAACATAAAATGTGTAAAAAAAATTAAGGGGTTTGAATACAACTTTGACTAAGGCATTTCAGAATGGCCTAAAAAACTTTTCAGATGCTGTGCAATGTGATCGTCTGCTGGTTAGTCTAGTTATGCAGGCCTGTCACGCTCCAGTTCCAACAGAAAAATGCATTGCACCGTATAAGTTTGCCACATGCGGCAAATAGAGATGTTGGGGAGACATTTGCAAAACCACAGTTCACAGTTGTGTGTACTCTGTGTGTCAAGCCATTTGTGCACACATAAGCAACTACATAAAATTACCTGACCTGGCTGAGGCATATGAGAGCTGATAGCAACTACAACACACACCATGTACCAGAATTACATGGAGCTCTGGATGGAACCCCCAACTGAGGGTTACAGGGATGTGAAAATTTCTCTTACCGCAAAGTCATATGACTTCGCCACAACAGATTTTGATGCACATCGAAAAATGTATTCAATAAATGGGTTTCCATTGTAGTTTACGTGCATGTCTTATCAGATTTTTTTTTTTAAAATCACTCAATTGAGCACAAATTTGGTGATTCCATTCAGCATTTTAGTATGCAATATCCCAAAATTCGCATAGAAATAGATTGTTCATATATGGCAATGGTTCCCAACAATCTTTACCCTCCATGAGGTTTATTTTTCGCAGCAAGGAAACGGCAATGTCAACGACATGGAATTATATCTGCTAATGTCATTCATAAACAATAGTAGGCAATAAGCAGTTGAGATAGCTCTTTCTCCCACTTCCCTTATTGTTCAATCAAGCTACTCTCTTATCTGAAAGGCAAATAATGTTGAAAATAAATCTTAAAATAAATAAACTACTAAAAACTTCAATATAAAACTACAAATAAGAGAGGATACAAAACGATGTAATTAATATGAGGTTTAGTAGTTGTATGAACCTGCAGGATGTTGACGGGCAGATCCACAGTGAGCTGAGAGTGTGAGCATGAGGTCTGTGAACTCAACTGGAAAGCCAAGTCTCCATCAGCAGCAGGGTCATCCTACAACAAACACACCCAAGTCAATGTACAGGACTGAAGTGAGAAAGCTTTCAAATTCTTTCCCGTCATCTCACCTGCAGCAGCTGAATCTGTACAAACTGTGTGCCCGTCACCGGATCCCGGATGGGTAGCTCACCATTTCCTGTAGCAGCTCCTTCTCCAAAATGAGCACTTGAATTAGTCGACAGAGCAGAGCTTGTGCCCTTTGCTCCTTTGGTCTTTCTTTGGCCATTCTCTGAGGCACATGTGGATGGGCCTGGGCCTTTCTGTTTCCTCCTTTTGGCGAGCTGAATGGCCCTGTAGTCTGTGCGTGCTGATCCACTGCTCTCCTAAAGGCAGAACAAAAGAACAATTGGGTTAATTTGCTTTAAAATTACAGAAAAAGGAACATTTAACCAATTAATTACTATTTTACGACAAACAATTTCAGTAATTTCAAGAGTAACATGCTTTCCAACTAACCATAACAGGGCAGGGGGTGACCGAGGGCAATTCTGTTATTTTCGGCCCACTGTAGGATCCACTGTGGCTGGGGAACACAAACTGACACATTCCCTTACTGCCATCTGGCTGAGCCATGACCTCCACTCTACTTAACAAGGGCCCCACCGTTGTCTCATTGCCTGCCAGGTCAGCCTTGGCCTGCGGACAAAGCAACTCGGGTACAGGAGTTACTGCTAGAGCCATGGAGGAGAGAGGGGCCGAGAGAGAAGGAACAAGAGACGAACTGAGTGCTGGAGGAAGAGCTGATGTCAGTGAGGAAAGTGACTGAGTGAGCGACGAAGAGAGTGATGGAGTGAGAGTAGATGGTGATTCTACAGTCAAGGGATTGCAGGAATTCAGAGGGTGGAGTTGTTCTGAAGATGCAGTACTTTGAATTGCCAGTGCAGTTAGTGTTCCTAGCTCCTCTGGGTTGACTGTTTGCACATCATCCAAATGCAATGTGGCATGGGGCAAAACCCCTCCACCTCCTCCAGCGCCCAATCCCGTGTCTAATACATGTACGCCCATATCTTGCCCAGCTGCTAAAATGAGAGGATCCACAGTTTTTGTCCCATTAAGAGCCGATCCGACTGATGCTGGATCTATTGTGAGGATTCCGGCGTTAACCAGAGGTATGTCCATAGAGAAAGATCCTGCCCCAGAGCTGCTTTCACTCCCTACAGAGACAGCAGTGGCCCCAGGACAGGTAGGAATGCTGGAGAAGAGAGAGGATAGGTCCAGACTGCTGAGTTCTGCTCCTGGAGGTCCTGAGGGGGCACTAACAGCCTGTGAAGTACTCGTCAGCTCACTGCTGGGAGTTAGAGTGGATGTGTCATCCAACTGACTCAACACATCTGCAGGAAGAACGGAACATTATCAGCATGACAGGACCAATAGCAAGTGTGCTCATAAATGCATTTAAAGTGTCATGAACTAATTACTAATTGTCCCCTCTTTTGGAAGGCCAAACAAAGTAGTTTGGCTTTCATAGCGACAGCGTCTCCACGACATGGTGGCAACAATACTACAGCGAGAAAAAAGTTACGCCTTCTTTCTTTGTGTATACATTTGGGTGGTGTTACGAAACTCTGCCTGCTCATACTGATGTAGATTTGTGGGGGTGTGTTTGAACGAAAGCATTTAGGAAGGCGTGGCTAGTTCTTAACTTTTACAAAGAATATCTCTTTAAGTTTGAGACCTTGAGTTTTGAAACTCAGCAGATTTATACATGCACAAAGAGCTACATAACACACTAAAGAGAAAGGAAAATAAGAATTTGCATCATATGACCCTTTTAAAATCTGTGTATACATGTCAAATAAAAATCCACGTTCAAATGTCAAATTCCAGCATATCTTAACTAATTAATGACAAGCTATGTGGTTTAATACAAAATAAACACTGACACACCAGTAAGACAGTTAGATAAAATACTGTCTGACCCTAGCAATGGATTAACACATCAATGGGAGGCAACAATGAGAAGCAAATAAAAGTGTCCAGTAACGCTGACAGTAACTTTACAAGGTGGCAGTGCCAGAGAAAAACTTGTATACAAATACAAAATTGGGTAACTAAGAAGATTTTAAAACAGCTTTGCCTCCTATTTACCATTCATCTCACTGGAAAACCATCAATCATTAACAAGATAACGACTCTAATTTCTGCAATTTACACCTATACAAACTGCAACTGCCAGAAAATCTCCCTTGCCAGTGTCAGAAATTTACTTTTCCATTAAGGGGCTCCGTGCAATTGAGCATTTTATTTATTTATGTGCAATTTTTAATGATTACCAATGTTGTCATTTGTCAAATACTTAAATTTAACCAATTACTTAAATCAATCAGAATACTATATAGGCTGTTACCAAAAGCCATCTTTAAACTGCAAAGGTGGAACAGAAGCTGCATCTGAAATAGCATAAATGTTTATTTACACAGACTGTTTAATGTTATTCAAATTATAAAATTAACAGGTTCGCTTTACAGTGTCATTTTTGTCAGTTAATGCTCTTGATATTGTAATAATGATTATTAAATGTCGTCAAATACATACATGTTTTTTGTGTTTGGGGAAACTGCATGTAATATTCTGACTACAGAGATAAAACAACCTTAAAACCATTTGAGTTATTTTAATGCTTTTTATGCATTAGAAAATGAAGACTTCATATGACCTTCAGCATGATGAATAAAATATATTAACCGGAATAAACTA
Source organism: Paracanthobrama guichenoti (assembly GCA_018749465.1). Taxonomy (NCBI): domain Eukaryota; kingdom Metazoa; phylum Chordata; class Actinopteri; order Cypriniformes; family Gobionidae; genus Paracanthobrama; species Paracanthobrama guichenoti. Next base: position 16,030,836 of record CM031948.1, on the reverse strand, counting down.
ACATTATACAGAAAGGGAGCAGAGAATGTGACCGATCGAGAGGCTGTCCATAACTTGGGTCTAACGCGACTTTAAGCACTATATTATCGCTCAAACCAATATTATCACTTAAACATATATTCTATTACAAAAATATTTTGAAACAAATTTTCATGACTTTTCCAAAACTTTCTGGTTTATTTTCCCAAAACATTTCCAGGCCTGGAAATTGCCATTTTTGCAAATTTGCCAGGTTTTTCATGACCGTACGAACCCTGATTTTTGCGTTTTTCTGAGCAATTTCGCTCTTCCGGGTTGAAAAGCAAAGTCAGAGCAACATTACGGAATCTGAGGTAGGAGCGTGCCTTTGGAGTGTGACTGGCTGTGGGGACGATTCTACGTCAGGTGTTTCTGAGCACTTCTCTGCATTATTCATGAGTATGAACTATTTTAACCCAACCACCGTGCTGTCTAACACGTGAGATCGTATTACAGCAGAGAATTCAAACATGCGGAGCGGTTTCTGAGTGGAGCGCCGCAATGAGTTTAATAACACTCACCACGTGGATCATATAGATCAGATACAGACTGGAGTGAGCTCGTTTTTATGGACATATTTCATATACTCTAGTGCTCTAAACATGGACCAGCACCGTGTATGCGCATGTTTAATCAAGTCGTCTTCAAATGAAATATGGACACTGATACAGCCGTATGTCTGATCATGATTGCAATGACACGATGGATTATTCTGATACACTGAAAACAATGATGTTGAAACAGGCAAAGAACAGGCAAATAAAATAACTATTTCTGTGTTAAACTGATGCGTGTCGTTTATTAAGAGACTATAGTGCTCTTAAATGTACTGAAAATATTATGAGACATTTTAAATGTTCTTCCACGTTTCTCCCTTGTTTTGGCAGTTTGGTGTTAAATGGGGTTCAATTTTTAAAATGCATCAAGGTGCCCTAAACTCTCCGTGGTCATTTTAATATTTATGTATCTGTATGATGAGCATGTTGCAGGTCTGCGTTTTATTGGTTGTCCCCCCACACGCCCACTTTTCCACCACTTTACATGCCCATTTCTAGAGACTTTTCCCAACTCTGAGGTGTGAACGAGGCTAAAACAGGGGGGTTTCATGACACTTTAACCGATGGTACACAGATGTTATGGTTGCACAATTTAAACATTTAAGATTTCACTTTGATGAGCCTAAGGTGTACCCAGCCACAATGCTACTAAAACTTAATACCAAACATATCTTTGGTTATCTTTTGTAGTAATTTTGGTTTCAGTAGTGCTGGGTGGTATAACTATTTAAAATGCTGGAGGTTTATATGAAACATCAATATAGTTCAAATATCAAGTTACGGATTGATTTTGCAGTTTGTGTTTATTTTCCTGACAGAAATAAGAAAAATGTGTCACTATATAAATAGTGGAAAAATAATAAAACTACAACCTAAATCTTTCTAGTGATACAAAGTTTGTCAAGATTAGATAAGAATCCTATGGCAATAGTTAGATGAATGCAAACAAAAAAATCTGGTACTGCCAGCAATCTGCGTCTAAAGTGGTTAGTTAGTTGTTTGGATTATTAAATGTGTTATAAAGTTATAACCAATAATAAGAAGGGTTTCCAGTTAATGTTATTAATAAGAATAACATGGCTATCAATGTTATATACTTTGTTGGCCTTTGAAGAGATTGCTTCAGTTACGCACAGGCATCACAACATTTGAAAAATACATACATGTGAAATTAAAGCCCAACATTAGGTTTAGGGTTAAAGTTGTCAAGGAAAAATGACCAGAAAAGACAAGATACATAAGCTATTCTAGTTTATGCTACTCTGAGCAATGTCCAAAACTTAGTATTTCAGGCACTCTTCATGACGGATCGCTTCCTAAATTCGTCGCTTTGGATAAAAGCATCTGCTAAATTAATAAATGTAAATGATTAAATGTGCGCATACACTGTGCTGGTCCATGTATAGAGCACAAATATGAATATGTCCATAAAAACTTGAAAAGCGCTCACTCCGGTCTGTAGCTCTCTTGCGCGCATCGTGTGTTGTTTGAATTCTTCGCTGTAGCGCAATCTCAGCTGTGCCCCCAGTGAAAACGGACCTCTTTCAAACAGTGCCGCTCTGCGCCACATTCCGAACGTTGTTTAAGCCACATACACTGGTATTGTGGAATAATAATTCATATCCTAACAAAAATAAGCAGCAGGTATTCAGTATGAACCGGTGCACCGCCCAGCACTACTTTAAATGAGCAGCATGAATGCTCTACTATTATGTTCCAGTGTTTTAAAGGACAAGAGGGTAAATGGTGCAGGAATTTTTATTCTTGTGTGAACTAAAAATCTCACTCCATAGTACACAGCCCTGAAGTTGTGTGTGTGTCTGTGTACCTGGGCTGAGGTTGTGGTGTTTAAGCATGTGTGTCTTGAGGCTGCTGCGTGATGAGAAGTGTTTGGTGCAACCAGCAACAGGACAGCGACTCCTCAGACTGACTCCATCCTGCTTGTGCTTCTTAGAATGGATGTAGAGACTACTGCGAGCTGAAAACTTTGCATTACAACCTGCACATTCAAATACAAATAATACCAATTACAGAACTCAATCTGAAATAGTAGTTTTAAAAGAAAAATGACAGATGTTTCACAGAAAGTGATAGAGAATCTTAAAAACATAACATCCATGACTCTAAAACACTGTACAATACAAAAATCAACCTCTGCTGATTAACTAACACCATGTCTACACCAGAAGCGAGCAGCGCGACAAAAAACATAAGCCATTATAATCAGTGATGTTGTCTACACTGGATGTGGCACGGCGCGACGCGACAACCCCGACAGTAAACTGCTGCGGGTACATCATAAATAGAATGAGGCATCGCTTGCGATACTTCTCATAGGAAGGACAAAAATGAATTTGCAATGGTCACTTTGTTGCGCCCAGTGTAGACAACTTCTAGGCTGTGCGACGCGTCAACGGTCGCATCCGGTGTAGACACGGTGTAATGCTGAACTGTTATAGGCCTGTAGCTGTTTAAGTCACCATAAAAACAAAATTGATTGTTCTTATTTTTTATGGAATATTGTTGTATTTATTACAGGTTTTTTTTTTTAAATCATGTGTCCTCAATCTTTAAACAAAGTGACTTCCCCTCACTCTTGCGATGACATCTCTTCTCAGAAAATGAGTTAACATGCGCAGGGGCGGGACAACGTGCAATAACAAATGACGACGATCCAATAAATTCCAGACAAAATCAAGTCCTGCCCTACTATCCATCTCCATTTCTCTCTCTCTCTCTCTCTCTCATATGAGATGCTGACCTTCAACAGGGCATTCAAATGGCTTGGTACCCAGGTGTGTGATACTGTGGCCCTTCAGGTGCTCGGCCCGTGTAAAGGATTTCCCACAGCCTTCTTCTGGACATGCAAAACGTCTGTCATCATCGTGCTTCCTGAAGATGAAGATCAACATCTAATGAATCACTGTGAATCTTGTGACACAGACTTTCAACAACATAGCGTATAGTGTTAGTTCTGGCAGGGCATGTTAGTCAAGCTCGCATCAGCTGATCACGTCTACCTATTGGAATACGATGCCCATCACAAAATACATATATAAGCTCCTTCAGTATTATCAGCTGCTATCGCGTTTCTCCGGAGCTAATTACCCTCCTCCATCCCCAGCTGCTCCTCTCGTCAGTCAGGATTTAGCATCCGATTCCCCCTGAATCAGACTAAATTCCCAAATTATGTTGTACATTTTAATATCGACATTAATGCTATCTGCAATATATCGTTGCTTCTGTTCTGTTTACCCTAGGGGGGTTATTGCTGCTCTCCCTGCTAGGCAGCATGGAGTTCTTGCCCAGAACTGAACCATACCGCCAATCTAAACTATATGCTAATTGTCTATCACTTTGACGATAGTGATCCTGACAGAAATGTGGATGCTGCTTTAAAACAAAACACATTTTGAAATTATAAAATTAAAATAGTATGACATCTATCTTAAACCGGCATACAGTCCACTGGAGTGGACAGATCCATTCAGTGTTACGTTACCTAAATTGTATTTAGATGTTATCCAAATTGTGGTGGACACTGGTGCATTAAAGGGTATACGTTTTAGCATTTTAAAGGAATTCATTTGGATTATTTCTAAAACTATGAACTATTTATTAAAATACAAATGATGAAACTTTTATAAAGATATTAGGGATGCAATGAAGTTTCGGCTACCAAAAATTTGTCCGAATATGTATTTGTATATGTACTGTATTACTTATATTTATTAATTATATTTTTATTTAAACTGCTAGTGATGCCTTGATTATTTAATGTATGTTTGAATAAATCTGTCATGAAAACAAGTTACAGCTTATTGTCGTTTAAATATTTATATTTCACCAACAAACTGGATTAGAAGTAATTATTTTGTTATTTAACAGCTGATTTAAAAACTGCCTTATGAGCATTTAAATGTTTGTACAACTCAGTTGAGCTATATTATTTGAGTGCAATTAAGTAAGTTTGATTAATTTATTGATTATTAATTTATTATTTATTTTCGGATTGCGTTTTCAGCCAAGTACTTCCTGAATTTTAGTTTCAGCCCAGAATTTTCATTTTGGTGCATCCCTAAAATATATTTCTTGTAACAATATTATTCACAATTACAAGAAACACATACATATACATTATATACACACATGCATGCATGTATGGGTATAAGAGGATCGGCTTCTAACCGTTTGTGCCTCAGTAATTTGGACATGCTTGTGAAGGTCCAGCCACAGGAATCAGAATCACAAACAAAAGGTCTTTCACCTGGGGGAAAAAATGAGAGAGTACTGTTAGAAAATTAAAGTTATATGACTTTATTCCAAGTATCTGTGCATTTTTTCACCTGTGTGGCTGCGGAGGTGTATTTTGAGCCGACAGGCCTTGTCATAACGCTTGTCACAGCCAGGATAGGTGCACGTGAACTGAGCCATTTCTCTGAAGTGGGTTCTGTTGTGGGAGAACAGGGCGCTGAAAGTGATGAAGGTCTTCTCACATCCTGAAGAGGAACAGAAACACCATCATCAGGTCGGTATTAGTATCTGCAATATTGTCTCTGCCTATTGTCATAAACATTAGTTAAGATATCAATTCAACTCACCTGGGAACTCACACTTGTGTGGTCTCTCGGGTTCAAAATGTGTTCTTTGATGATTACTGAGTCTTGTGGCAGTGCGAAACCTCTCACTGCATACTTCACAGATAAACGCATTTTCCTGATCATGCGCTCTAACATGAGCTTTTAGATTGTAGACTGTGGTGAAACGCCGACCACAGTTTTCCCATTCACATTTATAAGGCCGCACTTTATCATGAGACTGCAAGTGCCGTTTAAGTTTGTATGACGTCGTGAAGGACCAATCGCAGCCCTCCACTGTGCACTTGAAGGGACGCTGGTCCTCTGTGTGTAGAACCAAGTGGATTTTGAGATTTTGCCGGGTATCAAAGGTGCTGGAACAGCCTGGTTGGGGACATCTATACTTTACTACTGCACCTTTCTTGGTCAATCCTGATACAGTTAATAGGTTTATTGGCTGTAGTTCTTCGCAAGCAACTGATTTGCTTTTAGAATTTTGGCAAACACTATTCCCATCTTCTATAGCACAAATGGGTCCTTCCTCTTGCTTAATCGGTGGGCAAGAGTCCAGAGTAACACCCATTTCCGAGAGCAAACAGTCATCAGCTAGAGTCAATTCTGAGTCACTGTTGGTGAATCTGGCTCTAGGCTCATCTTGCACACTTGAGGTAACATTGCTGATTTTCCCAATGGACTTGCTTCCACCGTCGTAGTTGAGCAGCACAAGATCCTCATTGTCTTTCATTCCCAAATGTTCTTTTAAGCTTATCATTCCATCCTCCTTGTAAGCGTACCCCTCTGGCGGGGTGGCTAAGGTTAATATTCCATTTTCAATAGTCACAATGATACTCTGATTGTTAATCATGATGGTTCCAGAGAATGTTTCATGCACAGGTATTGATGTCCCATCAGGACCACAGTCCCCATTACTGCTGGACTCTTGATTTGCATAATCCATGATATTTAATTCAGCCATCTCTGGCGCAACCCTGTTCTCTGGTACAAATGCAGTGCCGTTATTTTTTGTCACACACTGCATCAATTCTTCTGTTGAATGTTCAACTAAATGATTGCTGAGCATTTCTACAGTCGAGACTTTTGGAGTTTGACTGCTCCCAGCATAGTCTTCTGATAATATTGGGTCTCTATTCTCTGCCACAAGACAGAACTCGTGTCTAACATTTTGGTCTGTTCGCTCAGATCTGGGATTTAAACTAATGTGGTTAGACAAATGTCCAGATCTGGACGGGGTCCTGTTGAAGTTTCCATCTGAATCTACTGGGGAACTGAGAGTCTTTGACTTGGATGATGAAGATCCATTCTCTTCCGCTTTGTATTGAAAGCTCATTTGTCGTTCCTTGCTGTCATCTTCTTTATGTACTATATTAAAAACCACATATAGTTCCTCTGGGCTCTTGCCTGAAGAGGTAGAGGTGCTGCTCGTGTGTCTCTGTTCACAGCTTTCTGTGTCCAGGAGGGGAAGCGCCATTTGCAGATCGTTGTCATCATGTTCATCGGCCCTTTCAAACTCGGAAGGCAGCAGCTCTAATTCATTAAACACCCTTTGCCTAGACGTATTCACGTCACCGAGCTCTGAAACTGCGGACGGTACATCATACGTCTTATGATGGCTGTTTTGAAGAGACAGAGCGCAGCCGCTGCCATTTTCCGCAACCCGAAGCGGAGGCGATCTGGCCCGGTTGTTGTTGTCGTCATTTTCGATGCCCAGCGACCCCGAGAGATCCGAGATCGCATTTTCAGTCAGACGTGTTTTCGGATGAATCCCTGAAGCTGTTATCTGCCGAGAGAATGTCGTGTGGAGCGGGACGCCATGTTGGTACTGAGTGTTTTTTGTGTCAGAAAGCCCCTGGATTTCCATCTTGGTGTCCCTGTAGCAGCAGCTCATGAAAGCTCCGCCCTTCACATATGAGTGCCTGATCCTGATAGGCCGGTATTGAAATTACGTCATACCAATGTTTTTTATTTTTTCAAGATCGATTCAATTCAGTGTAGGAGACACTGGCATGACAATTTCTGAAAATCATTTTATTGTGACCGCAGTCTTACAACAAACCATGCTTTCAAAAAGAAAGATTAATAATGAATAACACACAAAAAAGTGTTATTTCTTTCTTCAGGGTTTCTGCAATTATACCTTTTTCTTTTTACAAATTATGGGGTGAATTTATTGAAGTGTAAAGTAAATCTGGTGCTTATGTGTGAAAAGTTACATTAAGTGCAATTCATTCTTTAATTCAAATAATAAAAAAAAAGGTTTATGATGCTTTGAGAGTCAATTACTTTATTATGTTACAAATGTTTTAATTCATTTTTGCTACATTTTGCATTTTCAACCATGCTAAGTTTAATAAAGGTGCATTCCACTTAAACTATTAAGTGAGAGTGAACTGATATAATCTTTTTGTTGTTGTTGTACAGTTAAGTGTTTCCAAGTGATTATCTTTTGACATTTGTTGTTTTGTTTTTCAAAAATTATTTTGATCTAAAAACGTTATGTTTCTGTTGCCTGGACTTATATTGGACTTGCACATCCTTACTAGTTACAACAACTATGCAAGGATAGAAATGTATAATCTAAAGTATACAATCTTTGCAGTTGAAGAAATAAAGACAAAGACAGCACGTCCAATGCAGTGTGAACAAATGATTTGGATTAGCAAATCAAAAAAGCAATTTAGCAATTTTCACAAAGAAATAAATCACACCTCGAAATAAACATTTGAACGTTTTATTAACTTGGAATCAGGACAGCCAAAGATTATTTCTCAGGTCAACTAATCAAGAAAAAAAGAAAATGCAAACTTTGGGACCATGCTAACTTCACACACAAGGAACACAAACGGATTTGTGAATTTGTCTTTCAGGCTTCTCACAGACTTGCGCCCTCCATATTCTCTTTTTGCAATTCTGTTTCTGTATGAGGCTCCGTTACATCTTCCGGAGTGGTGCAAAAAACTACTGGCGTCCTTTTGAGAACAAAAACGCCAGCATGCAATCCTCCCACATTCACCCAAACAGTATGCGATTTCCGCCACAGTCCCCCCATCTGCAACACTGCCTGAAAAAGACAGATGAAATAGGCCATTATGGGGAGAAATGGACTTTGCTTTGATAGCTCATAAAAAATCTAGTTAAAACATTACATTCATAATATATTTAAACAAAAAAATTAAATAAAAAGAGATTTGGATTCCATTTTACTGCAGAATGTTCCATTTCACATGACATTTTCATTCCTACATTCCAAAATGCTTTTTAACAAACTACATTAAGAACTATAAATGATCATTTTGAACTCAAAGTAGCCACACCTTTGAGAAACACTTTTTATCTTGAGTCAGCAGCACAGCTTTCCCTGTACCAGGTTTACAAACTCGAGCCATTTCTCGAAGACATAAAGGGTATAATTCCCAGTTCTTCTTCCTGGAACCCATTCTTCAAAACATACACAGCAAATACTGTTTAAATACACAAACGCTTAATAATATAATTATACTATAATAGGATTATTCATTGCAATGATACATTGGGATAATTCTAAACTTATAGCTACTATAACTTCAGATGTGCGTCAGTACCTTTTTCCAAAAGGCATGTCTGTAATGATGATATCCACTGAACTGCTTCTCATGGGTAGGTTGCACAAGTCCCACTGAACTATGTCTAAGGGCAAGCCTGAAGAACTACAAAAACAACATGAAGTGAACAGCCATTTTTGTAGTCATATATCGTCACGCAAAAAAGGTGTTTATGTTTATATATTTGATTCATCTCCTATGAGTTTGTGTGAGGTAACCTGCGACCAAAACACTCCAGTTCACTGGTGTTCACTCACACATTCCAGTTTTTTGTTAATCAAAAAAATTATTAGTGCATTGTTAATATCTTTTATTTGTTAAAGGTGCACTGTGAAAATTTTAGCGGCATCTAGCGGTGAGGTTGCGAATTGCAGCCGCCCACGCTCCCTTTCAAAGCACATAGAGAAGCTACGGTGGCCTACACAGGACAAAGATGTCGTCGTCTGAGACAGCAGAGAGTAGCTAGCGCTCTGTAGAGCAGTTTGTCCGTTTAGGGCTACTGTAGAAATATGCCGGCATAAAATGGCGACTTCACTGTAGTCGCCATTTAAAACATAATAAACCATAACGGTTCATTATGTAAGGTCTTTATATATATATATAAAAAATATTGCATTTCTGTTAATAGATCCTCATAAATATTACACACTGCTTTTAATAACGGACACACGGAAGCACAAATTACGGATTAAAAAAAGTTCTTAAAGGTTTAAGACCTTTTTCATCCGTTTTTATTAATTAAATGAACTAATTTAGTAAAATTAGTAATGTGGTCTTGGCAACTAAAATTAGTTACTCAACTTAAAAGTTTAAGTTGAAGAACAAAAAATACTGAAATTTAAATAAAAATAAAGCTAAACAGAATGAGTCTAATGCATAAACAAATAAAAAAACTAATACAAATGACAAAAAGCACATCAATTATAAAAGCATAAAAGTAAATTCAAAATGAAAACTGAACACTGAATTCAAAATCTGAATGAATACTTCAATAGTATATAAATAATACTAAAACACCACTGTTCCAATAACACTATCAAAAGCCTCACCTTCCTCCATCATGTGTTCTCTTCAGAATGTGCTTGATATTATTGACTGATCGGCTGACTGCTGTGCCATTGTTGTCTCCAGCTAAAAAGAATGAATTCTGCCATTCCATGGCTCCCTGACAAAACAAAGAGCATTTGTTTTTAAAAACAATTCACTCTAACAACACAGAAATATAATAACTGTAAACAGACTGCAAATTCATTTGGGAGTTTAGTCATAATTCAACAAACCTCTAAAGGTATAGCTCCGGTTCCACACATGGGATCTACAATCACATCTGATACCTGTGGCTTGCAAAGTCTGAAAAGTAAAAAACAAAACAAAAAAAAAACTTCCATTTCATGCTGACTTTAATAGCCATGGAATCTTTCCATTGCAAAAATGGTTCATTCATTATAATATTAAAAAGTTATTTTAGATTATTCTTCACACAAAGAAAAACATGGCTAATAAAAATTGTATAAATATTGCATAGCATCATAAAATACCCTCAAAATTCTAAATAATAATCCAAAAATATTACTGAACTAAAATAAATTGGTTTTCCTGGGGGGGAAAAAAGTTACATTTTAAGGCTTCTGTCACTTTTGACCGCAAAGAAGCCAAGTGTGACCCTTGGTTTGGACCAAAAGAGAAAATTATACATTTAGTCCTGGTTCACTTATGTCAGGTTTATGTTCTGTTTCAGTTTAGTTTTATGTGTTTCCAGTTCCTGTGTTTATTTCCTGTCTTTCTTAGTTGACCTAGAGTGTGTCCGAAATCGCCCACTGTTCAGGGCAATATTTGAGGGGACAGCCATTTGTAGTGGTTTCCGAAATCATAGTGGATGTAGTTATCGAGTGCACTCCTTCAATCCCACAATGCACCGCAATAACGAGTGTACAACTGATGTACGCTCAACAGCTAGAGAATACCCATACTGCACTGTGAGTCTCGCATACCGAATTAATTCCCACTTCTAACCAGAAGATGCCGCCTACAGCTGAATCATCCGTCCATTCATTTTCCAAACCGCTGGTCCAATGTGGGTACAGCGTAATATTATAATTGATTATTAAATTGTTTAATTAAGGTTAATACATAGTTTCCAGAGTTCAAGATAAATATTTTCATCTTACTACTGAAGCTGCCAGTTTGCTAAGTCTCAAATAATTATTAAACAACAAACACAAACTACGCAAAAGGGACAGCCCTTCAGGCGCACTTAATGTCAAATTCGCTTACTCGTTTTAATTCACTCCCTCAAATGAACTATATAAGTAAAATAGTGAATGAGGGTATAGGGGCGATTTCGGACACAGCCCTAGTTTCCTAGTTTGTGCCTGTTAGTTACCAAAGCAACCTATTATGTCTATCTGTCCCTTGTTAATTCACTCATTTAGTCTGTGTATACAGTATATTCCTTGTTCCATTCCTTGTCTTTTCTTACGTCTCTTAGTACGTCTTTGGTTAGTGGTTGTTTCTATCCTCCGTTTTATATTTTCCTGTTATCTTGAGCATTTGTTATTTTGATTTATTGTTAAAGTTGACTGCTGTATCTAGATCCTGCCTCAACTTCAGCCAATACCTGACTTAGCATTCACACTTAGCTTAGCTTAGCATTTACACTGTCATTTTAAGATCGAACCTAAAGATACATTACAAAAAAAAAAAAACTTGTGAAAAGCTTTTAAAATGTGTAAAGGAGTCAAAACAGTGGCATGAATTTCTCCGTTGCACACAAACGAATATCTGCTGCAAGAAGACGGTGGTTCTGAACTGTAATGGGCAACGTAGCTCCTATCATGTGAAAAAAACAGGTAAGCTTGAGGATTCAGTCCTTTTTAGGGTTGCATATTGTGACATCATGTCCCGTTTTTGGTTAGTTTAGATGTTTTTGGTCTGTGTTGCATTCATATTTCAGTCAAACCGCACCAGAGTTAATTTGGAAGCGGACCAAGACCCAACTTTTCATGGGTCTCGGTCCGCTTGTTTGGCGCACATCAGGGTTCGGATGGTGAAGATCACAATTATTCAAATGAACCGCACTAACAGAGAAATCGCACCAGAGTCTGTTTTAATCAAACGAAACATACACCCTAAGACTGTACCATAAGACAAAATAATTGTATCGTGACCATCTTACCGTAATGATTGGAAGTGATGCTTTACAGGAATGCTGCTTACCTAAGCATGCCATAAGCCAGTGTAGACCGTAGAGTGGTGGGGCCAAAGTGAGTGATGTTTCTCCTATGTAGACTCTCCACTGTAAGAGCAATGCCAATAACAACTTCATGATTGTGGATATTCAACAGCACCTGTAAACAAGAGAGAATCACATGTAATTTGTTTTAATCACAATTTATTATTGTTATTACTACTTTCACGTTGGAAATGGTTTAGGCCCCCATTGTTCTTTTCTATAGAAGAACAACTTTGCACTAATTAAAAAGTGCACTCAGTAAGCACTTTCTTTTTTTGCACAAAGCAAGCACTTTTGAAAAATATGAGGTATACCATGTCTTTTCTCCTCAAACATTTTTTTTTTTAATTGTTGATATGGCAAAAAAAAAGAAAAAGAAAAAGAAAAAAGAAAGAAGTCTACATTTCGTTGCAGATTTTCTGAACCATACCTCGACATCAAATTTAGTCATATCTGCTTTCCACTGAAAGAACTCCTGCACGGCTCCTCCGAAGTCTCGCGCCGCATCATTTGAGGTGAAGCAGTGTTTGTCTCCGGCTCTGTTGCATGTCACTCGAAACTTAAGAGGCATTACCCCTGACTCCTGATCCTGGGTTTCAGAGAGCTTTTCTTCCTCAGAGTCATTTTCTGGCTGAGAAGAAACATCTTTTTGGTTCTCCTTCACCTCTAGAGCCTCAAGATCTACCCAGAGCTCTTCAGGATCTGACGGGACAGTATCGGTACATTTGGTGCTAACATTGCCACACTGATCTGATTTTGTGGGGTTAGCTCTTTTCCGACGTCCTTTTTTCTTTCTTATAGAATTGTTCAACTTCCAGACTTCTAAAGCACTGGTCCAAGGCAGCTTGGCAGCCAGCTCTTGCCAGTCCAATTGCACTTCCTCCTGTTAAAAAAACATTAAACAGTAAAAGCCTTCCTGTCCTGTGTTACACTTTACTTTAAGGTGTCCTTGTATATTTAAATACCAAGTAATATTAATTAACTACATGTACTTACTAGAGTTTGGGTTAAGATTAGGGTTTGGTTTAGGGTTAGATGCATGTAATTATGCACAGTCTTTACTGTAGAAACTACACATGACGTGTAAACAAGGACATTAAAATAAAGTGTTACCAAATTATAATATTGGGGTAAGAAATGTTTCCAAGTCTCCCCTGAACGATTATTACAGTAGATCTAATATATTCATTTTGAATCTATGCCAGTGAAGTTTGAATAAGAAGCACGTTATTGCAATAACAGTATGTGTACAGTTTTCCCCCCCTTCAAGTTTGTGTTATATTGTGTTGAGACTCGTGAGTTATTTAGAAGCCTCTGCCGGATGAAATTAGTACAATCCATGTCCGTCCAACTACAACAGGTAAAATAAAGCACATACCTTTGTGGCTTTGAACTGATAGTTGTCATATTCTTTTACCACAACAAACAGATTGTCTAGAGACTTGAGATGATGTACCTTTAAAAAAGAAAAAAATCATATGACAATTTGAAGGCAAAATAGACAGTGCTTCTTTAATTACTATCATGTTGTTTCAAACCAATAATACTTTTTTTCATGAAACACAAATGGAGACATTTTTAAAGAAGTGATGGTCTTTGACTTCCAGGTAGTTACAACAAAAAGGGTCTGAGGCTTTTAAAATTAAAAAAGGATTAAATGCACCATAAACGTATCATAAAAGTATTTTGACATAAGAGTTAATTCCATTATAAAAATATACTATAAAGGGCCTTTCACACTGAGCACGATTAAGTGATGCAAATGTATGTGGTGAGGACTCAACAGATCGAAACAACAGATCCCAATGGAGCTATTCACACCAGGCATGATAAATCACGGCATGACAAAGCAAGATTTATTTTTTTTTTTTTACCAATGTGTCCATTTTTCCAGAGGAAAAATTAAGCAAGTGCTCCGTAGATACATATTCTAAGTGTATTAATGTCTTCAAGCCATGTGATGGATTAGGTAGGCTTGCTGTTTATTTCGAAACATAATTAAAGCTGCTGTCCTTAACTTTTTTTGTGTTCAAGATTTACAAAAATTATATAATGAGAATGTAAAACATGAATCAATTTTCCAAATGGATATAATAAGCGTTTATATCGGGACTATTTCAGACCTGTCTGGTAGGAACCGCTGCAGAGGAACACAGTCCCTGCATGACTCGCCATAGACATAAACAGAGAGAAGTAGCTCCGGCTGCAATGTTCTTCCACAAGACGCATGCAGTTCTGTTTATTAACCACTAAAGCGCAAAAAGTTATGGACTGCAGCTTCAAACTAGGATCCAAAAAACCTTCCAAACACTTATGACAAAGCTCCTCTTCTCTTTTATCAAAGTCTTCTGACAATTTTCTTTAAAACTTGTAATTTTAGACTTCTAACTCATGACCGCTGCTTTGTTTTGCTCTATCCTCTGCACATTCGCATTGTTAATTCTCACCTAAGTTTATGCTACACCTACGTCCTACTACAGGACAGAGGTCACCCTTCTGCCGGAACTCAACTCGGTCGTGATCGTGTAGAGCCACTGCTGTAAGCCTTTGATTATAACGTTTTAAATATGGATATTTTTCTTACAAAAACCCATCGCTTCGCTTCAGAAGACATTTATTAACCCACTGGGTCATATTGATTACTTTTAAAATGTATGGAATGCGCTTTTTGGAGCTTCAAAAACTCGGGAGCTATTTAATGACATTGCAAAGCTGGGAAGAGCCAGGATATTATTTAATAAAACTATGTTTGTGTCCAGCTGAAAGAAGAAAGTCATATACACCTAGAACGGCGAGGGTGAGTAAATCATGGGATAATTTTCATTTTTGGGGGAACTATTCCTTTAAGCAAAGTGTAAACAAGTGGAAAGACTGAGAAGTTTTGAATGAGAGGGTTAGATGTTCTGCAGGCATCTCAGATTTGCTGTTGTCCCCACCAAAAGTCTAAGCTTTGACATCTGGAAGTGAGATTTGACATCTCGGGAGATTTTTGCAAAGAGGGGAACATTTTCCATGACACCATCAGTCACAGCAACCTCTGAAAGCACTTCGGAGAAACCGATCTACCCGGTTTGAATGTGGCGAGAGTGCTGAGTAAAGATTGTACGCACTGAGGCAGGCACGCTATCATCGCAAATTTAGGTTCATACCCAAGAATGCGATGCTCTGCGAGGGATGAAACCTACTCTTCTGCATGGACAGCCCCAGGTGATCACGCCTCAACTGGTCTAGAAGCACAGAAAATGTCTGTGTGCAAACTGAAGCGTATAACCACTTGTGATCATGTTCACTACCGACTCCGACACCTATTGAGCTGTTGCATGGTGAGAGAGGGATTGTAGCTCTCTGTGATGCGTTTGGGGTGGCCCGCTGCCTAACGACAGGGCATCACCACCTATTAGAGGGGTGGTATAGACAGCCTCTGCACAAGTTACCACCAGTGTGTGCCAGGGGAACACTTGTGCTGAGAGTGAGGGAACTCACAGGGCTTATGCACCACAAGATGCCGCTCAGGAGCGGGTACCTGCTTATAATGTGCAAGTGAGAGCGAGGAGGAAAGTTGCCCTGATATTGAGATACATTTGGTTTTGTTTTTATTGCAAACTTTATTGTCATTAAAACTTTCCCATAACTTGCAATCTCTGCAAGGGAACAGATGGGTGCAATACAGCAAGGTGCTCTCTCTTGTTTGGTGGCTCGTTGTCCATGTAGGGTGACGGTTTCCTCCTCAGACCACTCCGATCAGCAACGGGGCTGGGTTTCAGGCGCGGGCTTACCCGGGGTCCCTGCCTGTTCGGGTACTTGAAGTGCTTAGATTTACACAGCTGGTTCCGGGTCCTTCCTCGAGCCGGAGGAAGATGCAGCTGGCGATCTGTCCTGATGCTTAAACGAGTGCTGAGCGTAGAAGGATCTAGAGAGCACTGGAGGAGCTGTAGCCCATTTAAGCAGGATATGCCTCAACACATTTGACTACTTCTGGCCCTTAAGGAACTTGTCCGAAAAGGAACCCACAGCATTGCTAAAGAGGCCGTGGGGGTTTATGGGTACGTCCAGCAGTTGCACTTTCTCATGACCATTAGCCTGAGTTTCAATTGACACTGAAGGATCATCAGACTGCCTATACTATGACCAGTGCCCTGTGTGGTCTTTTTTGTCCCAATGCCATCAACTTCTACCCACATGCAGCTGGGCACAGGTGGCCCTCAACGGCCTCCTCGACAGGCGGCCGTTTGGTGTATCCCAAGCAGTCAGGCCTGTCGACAGAAGAGATGCAATTCTGTGGCCTGGGTTTGGGCCGACTAGGGGGAGCGCCAGGACTGTATCATGTACTTCAGGAAAAAAATGGAGCGGGTCTCAAGGGGAGCAGCGAGTGAAAAACATCATCCTCTTAAGGTGTAGTCAACTGAGAGAAGTAATCCGATGCTTGCTTCTTGAAAGAGAAAGATTCTATGACAGTGGAAGGAGGGGGATACCCTTATAGCATTAGCACACAATGTTGAGAGATTGAAAGAGAACTGCAAAACTACAGTGAAAACATTGAATTATCATGCAATATAATAAAATAGCATACAAAGCCATAAAGAATGTGAATATTTAATTTAAAGGCAAAAACGACACAAAAGGTAAAAATACTGGTATCTGTATTAAATTTCAGTATCAGGAGGCTGACACAGACGAGAAGAAATTCTTGAATAAAGTTGTTATTTTTGTTTGTTTTTTTTGTGCACAAAAAGTATTCTTGTCGCTTCATTAAATTAAAGTCGAACCACTGGAGTAACATGGGCTACTTTAACAATGTCTTTACTACCTTTCTGGGCCTTAAAAGTGGTAATTAAATAGCTGTCTATGGAGAGGTCAGAAACCTCGCGGATTTCATCAGAAATATTTTAATTTGTGTACCGAAGATGAACGAAGGTATTACGGGTTTGGAACGACATGAGGGTGTGGAATTAATTTTTGGGTGAACTAAATTCAAGTTTGTAGTGATGTGATTTCCCTCGTATCTGGTTGGTTAGATTCATGGCTTGTACATCTTTAACAAATACCTTTTTTTAAACCCCTTTAGGAAAAATTAATGGGACAAAAATGCTTATCAAAAACACAATGGATAGTTTTAGTTGAAAATGTTCTGTCCGCGCTTGCTGAAAAACAGTGTCGTTCACTGCCGAAAGGCGGCACAGCAGCACTAGTGTGCGGCATGTATGTGGCACGTGTTACTGAAAACCGGAAGTGCCGCTAAATACAGCTGCATGTGCCGATGGCTCCTCTTCTGTACGTAAGATGCCATGCCACAGTTAATAACAAACAGCCTATGCAAATCACACCTTCTGATCTCAGAGCATGTGAAACAAACGAGAGGACGACTGACCTTAGCAAGTTTATCTGTTGTTATATCGAAATAAATTCTTCCTCTGTTTTTGCTGACTCTAGCAGCGGCATCGAGCTTTTCCTGAACCTCCTCCGCTGCAGTGAGCTCGAATCCCGTCGGAACAGTCGCTCCGATTGTGACAGTCTCATCAAACGCCTGCATTATCACGTATTTACTGCAATAGAGGAAATTAATGCAAATACAACTGACACTTCTGATATAGTTTCCCTGATAATATGATCTAAGCCTTAAGAACTTTAGACATCGACTTGTGTTTCCTAAAAATTGAACACATTCGAGACTTTCGGCTAGTAAG
This sequence comes from Paracanthobrama guichenoti, assembly GCA_018749465.1. Classification (NCBI taxonomy): domain Eukaryota; kingdom Metazoa; phylum Chordata; class Actinopteri; order Cypriniformes; family Gobionidae; genus Paracanthobrama; species Paracanthobrama guichenoti. Next base: position 16,013,169 of record CM031948.1, on the reverse strand, counting down.
GATTTCAAGGCCGGAGCAATTTTTATAACTTTAGTCGTTCGTTAGGAGAAAAGATCACTACAGTAACAGCACACTGACAATATAAATCCCGGAAAGAAACAAGCAAGAGAAGTTATCTCGTCTTCTTCTTGTTTTGTTAAATAGCGGATCGCAAACTGACATGGCGCATTACCGCCACCTAGTGCTAACATGGACTTCTTCTCCAGCCCTTACCTTTCAAGTCAATTTTATAGCTCTTTCAAAGCAGCTTTACAGTGTTAACAGGACAATGATGCATTTCGACTGTTGTTTAGCTGAAGTCAATTCAGAGTTGATTCAGTTCCGCTGTAAGGATCATCAAACAGTTTATTTCATCTATAAAGCAGTTGTGCAAAAACAAAATTTAAAAAAAATGATGTCATCGTCCAGCGTCAGTACAGTCAGATCAATAATATTGTTGAATATTAAGGCTTTTCAACGCCTTTTCATTTTTTTATTTTTTTATTCAAATGATAAACTAATTTACTTATAATTGTTACATAAACTGCAACAAAAAGAAATATAAATTTTGTTTGATATTTTACTTTCATAATCAATCCAGTATGCAGGCTACAATACTATAGCCTGAATATCAAAACAGTCAAACGCTTCATCAAACACTCAAACTGAAATATAAAACACCAATACATGACACACACGATCAAATACAAATGACATGCTACATCAGGAGTGTAAATCAGTACCTGTGGAGTGCTGGAGAGTTTGGTTGTGTTTCATTAAACATTTTCCAAGCATTTTCCCTCAAGCAATCCCTTCTGACGCTATGATGGAAAGTGTTCCACTTCATTTAGTGGGTGAGATAACTTTTTGCTGATGGAACCTTTAACCCCTTCATATAACCACAATAGTGTTTCAATGACTTTCCAAAAGAAAGTTGGACGTACAATTCCCTCAGATTTGGAGCTAAACTTTTCAGAAAGGATCTCCACAAACAGGAGTGAACTCCTTTGGTTTAGACTAGTGCATTCTTTTCAAATTCATTGCACGGGTTCCACCAGTAGTGGGCACTAGTGCAATAAGCAGTTACCAGCAGCCGGGACCCTGTTCGCGCTGCGCATTTTGAGTTTATTCAGTGCATTGTCCATTCTCGTCTCTATTTATGTTGGTTGTTTTGTTTTGTAAGTCTGCATGGCTAGGTCACAGTTATGGGGGTATTACGGTGAGTTAAACTGTAATTGTCACAGGGCAGGCAATAAAGAGGAGAGGTGGATCTTAATGCAGAAAACATAAGCAAACAAAAACAAAGGAGATCATAAAACTTGGAACATGGGAGCAGGAGAAAAATAAATGTAACAGTTTTGCATACAAATCAAAGACTTGACAATGAACATAGGAAACAGAGGGAATGAATACAATGGTAAATGAGGAACCAAATAAGACAGGTGAACGTAAAAACTGGAAATACAAACTAAGAGAAACAGGAACAAAAAAAAAAAAAAAAAAAAAAAGAACATGCCAAAACAAATGTTCTTTATTTTTCTATTTCCATTACCATTTTTAAAGGTAGTATTGTAATAATACTTATTTAAAAAAATGTAATACAGTGCACAAGAATCATATGACAACTGTCTATCTGAGTGATTAATTTACAATAAATCAAAAAGGGAAAAAATTAATGCTTTCATCACTAAAACACAAGTTAAAATAAGTAGAATAAGTACATATAATTTGGTAGCAAAACATAGTGTTGTAAATTTTTATTGGTGCAGAGATGAGTAGGCCTATGTGTATATAAAGTGTAACATTTTACAACACTTGTAAGTGTGTCCCATAAGGTAATCAAACGTTTTACACTAAAGGACAATAGATGAATTCTGAAATGAACTAAAGCATACCCAAATAGCATGTCCGGGCCTCATCTGGGCCAACTGTGGCACAAATGGCTCAGTTCTGGCAGCGGCAAAGGTCTATGCCGTATCTGGCTCACACACACATCAAGCCAGTTTTCCGTTCCAGTTCGTTTTTTATTATGGCCTTCCAGGGTTGCCAACTCTCACGCATTTGGCGTGAGACTCACGCTTTCACGCTGACCAAGTAAATCTCACGCCAAATGACCAAACCTGCTTTTGATACGAAACAGCTATGAAAAAGTCTAAGCTTTTTCATTTTTTAAAGTTTTAATACGAAATTCTTAAAATAAATAGCGTTTTGGCGCACTTGATGTGGCATAACAGTTAAAGCCAGAGCCGTGACATGCGTTCATCTCCCGGCGGCGCGCGAGGTCACGTGGATCATGGTGCTCTTAATAGTTCGAAACAAACCAGCGCTGTGTCAATACTTGAATGGCTTAAGCGGATAGACAACAGCTTCACTGTACAGGTATTTGCAGCAATTTTTGGTGAACAGCACAACACAGAGTGCATTGATTATTACGTCAACCACATTTACAGTATAATTTTATTATGGAGAGTGATGGAGATACAACATCGTTAACATTAATGTTATGTTTTTTTTGTTTGTTTTTTTTTCTTCTTGTATTTAGCTCTCAGGTATTCCTTACTAATTGGTCACACTTATACTCATATACATTCACCATGACCATACACCTCAACTATTTTTCAATAAATAAATGTTTTATGTTTTGGTTCAATAATATTTATTGAATATTTTGAGGAGATCTTTTGGTACTAAATACTATTTGTGCAATAATTATATTCCATTAATGACCACTTAAAATATTTTTCCTCTAATATTTTTTATTATTTATATTACAATTAGTGTAGTAATTAAGGTTAAAATAAAAAAATCTCACTCCGACGTGAACTTGAAAGTTGGCAACCTTGCCCTTCACTCGCTAGCTTCCCTCCATCTCGTTCACTCGGATGTGCGTCATTGCTTATGTTGCATGAGTGCCCACTACTGGTAGAAGCGCCCTTCATCACTTGGAATCCACTATGGAGTTTATTTATTTATTTATTTTTCCTTACGAAATTGTTTAATGCAGCATTATAGGTGTGTTTGGGTTGTTTTAAATATCTGAAAACATAATTAATATATCATAGAGTGTTTGTGGTGGTGTAAATTAAATGCGATATGCAGTGACGTGACGTCACAATAGTGTTGCATTGTGGTATATAGAGCTGCCTGAAGTGTACATATGAAGTAGACTTGGTCAAAATCGAGGGAGCGAGGGTCTGTCCATATAGACTTCCCTCGTCCACTTCACGAAGTGGAGCACACTTCAAAATGGCGGCAGGGATTCCCCTGAGGGGAAGTGCTTAGGGACGTTCCCAAGTGCGTGTCTAAAAGTGGAGTGGAACGCAGCCTTAGTGTGAGTTGTGGCTTGCTGTGTGTGGCCCATGTGAACTTTGCAGCTGCCAGAAATGAGCTATGTGTGCCATAGTTGGCCCAGATGAGGCCTAGATATGTATGCTATTGCCAGCCACACTGGCATCGCCATCATTCCATGTAGTGTATGGGCCAGAAGAATGTGTGACATGTGGGCCACAACTGGGCCAGATGTAATTTGCTGTCTGAGAAGGACAGGCCTATCATGTTATCTTATAACCAAAGTATTACTGCATATACACTCACCTAAAGGATTATTAGGAACACCTGTTCAATTTCTCATTAATGCAATTATCTAATCAACTAATCACATGGCAGTTGCTTCAATGTATTTAGGGGTGTGGTCCTGGTCAAGACAATCTCCAAAACTCCAAACTGAATGTCAGAATGGGAAAGAAAGGTGATTTAAGCAATTTTGAGCATGGCATGGTTGTTGGTGCCAAACGGGCCGGTCTGAGTATTTCACAATCTGCTCAGTTACTGGGATTTTCACACACAACAATTTCTAGAGTTTACAAAGAATGGTGTGAAAAGTGAAAAGCATCCAGTATGCGGCAGTCCTGTGGGCGAAAATGCCTTGTTGATGCTAGAGGTCAGAGGAGAATGGGCCGACTGATTCAAGCTGATAGAAGAGCAACTTTGACTGAAATAACCACTTGTTACAACTGAGGTATGCAGCAAAGCATTTGTGAAGCCACAACACGCACAACCTTGAGGCGGATGGGCTACAACAACAGAAGACCCCACCGGGTACCACTCATCTCCACTACAAATAGGAAAAAGAGGCTACAATTTGCACAAGCTCACCAAAATTGGACAGCTGAAGACTGGAAAAATGTTGCCTGGTCTGATGAGTCTCGATTTCTGTTGCGACATTCAGATGGTAGAGTCAGAATTTGGCGTAAACAGAATGAGAACATGGATCCATCATGCCTTGTTACCACTGTGCAGGCTGGTGGTGGTGGTGTAATGGTGTGGGGGATGTTTTCTTGGCACACTTTAGGCCCCTTAGTGCCAATTGGGCATCGTTTAAATGCCACGGCCTACCTGAGCATTGTTTCTGAACATGTCCATCCCTTTATGACCACCATGTACCCATTCTCTGATGGCTACTTCCAGCAGGATAATGCACCATGTCAAAGCATTCTTTAAAGAATTCATATAGGCCATATCAACATTTTTCTTGGAAAAAGGTTTTTTCTTTACTTTTAGACAAGTCAATCCAAAACACAAGCAACAAACAATTCCATCCATCCATCCATCCATCCATCCATCCATCCATCCATCCATCCATCCATCCATCCATCCATCCATCCATCCATCCATCCATCCATCCATCCATCCATCCATCCATCCATCCATCCATCCATCCATCCATCCATTATCTTCCGCTTATCCGGGGCCAGGTCGCGGGGGCAACAGTCTAAGCAGAGACGCCCAGACTTCCCTCTCCCTAGCAACTTCCTCCAGCTCTTCTGGGGGAACCCCAAGGCGTTCCCAGGCCAGCCGGGAGACATAATCCCTCCAGCGTGTCCTAGGTCTTCCCCGGGGCCTCCTCCTGGTGGGACATGCCTGGAACACCTCCCCGGGAAGGCGTCCAGGAGGCATCCGAAATAGATGCCCGAGCCACCTCAACTGGCTCCTCTCGATGTGGAGGAGCAACGGCTCTACTCTGAGCTCCTCCTGAGTAACTGAGCTTCTCACCATATCACTAAGGGAGTGCCCAGCAACCCTGCGGAGAAAGCTCATTTCGGCCGCCTGTATCCGGGATCTTGTCCTTTCGGTCATGACCCACAGCTCATGACCATAGGTGAGAGTAGGAACGTAGATTGACCAGTAAATCGAGAGCTTCGCCTTACAGCTCAGCTCCTTCTTCACTACGACAGACTGGTACATCGACCGCATTACTGCAGAAGCTGCACCGATCCGTCTGTCGATCTCCTGTTCCATCCTTCCCTCACTCGTGAACAAGACCCCAAGATACCTGAACTCCTCCACCTGAGGCAGAAACTCTCCACCAATCTGAAGGGGGCAAGCCACCCTTTTCCGACTGAGAACCATGGCCTCGGATTTGGAGGTGCTGATTCTCATCCCAGCCGCTTCACACTCGGCTGCAAACCGCCCCAGTGCACGCTGAAGGTCCTGGTCTGAGGAGGCCAAAATGACAACATCATCCGCAAAAAGCAGCAACGAAATCATGTGGTTCCCTAACCGGACACTCTCCGGCCCTTGGCTGCGCCTAGAAATTCTGTCCATAAAAATTATGAACAGAACCAGTGACAAACAATTCCAAAGTTAGTAATTGTTTCTTCAAGTGATGATAAAAAGAACAACTGGGTGAAAGTGTAGTCAACTTTTTTTAAAGTTGTCAAAACTGAGAGACCACCGGGGCCAGACCTGAGTAATAATTCTTGCACAATCCATAATAATAGCATACTCTCTTGGGGGTAGCATCATCCAGAGCCAATCTTTTTTCTTATTATTATTGAAGAAGGAACAGGTATAACATAGCATAACATAGCATAGCACGTAGTGCACAACAATGTGTGGCATTAATTGGTAGCAGGGGATCATAATATTTTAAACATGTTAATGACTTCTTATTTTTAACAATTTCAAAGACGATATAAAAGAGTCAAATTCCACTATAAACACCTTAAAGTTTGAATTTACATACGTTTGTTTATGTATATATAAAATTTTGCCAGCAATATAAATAGATTAACAATGTATTCAAAATCTTTGTTAACATTGTTTTCATAATATACAATAATAACCTTAAATTGTAAAATAATAATTAATTTTCACTAAATTAAAGATAAAATATGCCAAATCCTTCCAAAAACGTTGAATACTTTTACATTCGAAAAACAAATGTCAACAGCTCTTTCTCTCTTTTACAAAAGGAGCATAAATCATCAATATCAAAATATCTTGAAATTAACAATTTAGCAGGGTAGATGGTATGCAATTTAAAAAAAAAAAATATTTCTTTAGTTTCATTATTAATACAATATTTAACCAAGCAGTCTTCCAATTAATATTATCAATAATAGAGTTTCAAAAACTCTAGTTTCCTCTAGGTGCTATTTTATTTTGTTTTTGAAAAATAGTACAAATATGTTTGTTGTTGCATTTTTTTATCAATCAGTTCAATGCCGTTTAATATTAATTTTGGGTTTATCATTATTGTTGAGTTATATTGAATATGACTTCTAACAAGCTGAACCAGAGTAGGAGAAATAGCTTTAACGACTAAATTAAATTCCTTAAAATGCACAGGGAAACTGTGGGTTCACATGAATTGTTCGCAAGTTAAAAGATTTCCACAATTATCAAACATATTCATAAGGTGATTAATATCCCTGTTAAACCAATTCCTTAAAAATAAAGATTTATTGGCAACCAATATATTGGCATTATTCCAAATGAAGGAAGTGTGAGGGGAGAAATTGTGTGAATAGCAAATTTTCCAGGCTAAAAGTAATTTAAGAGGAGTTTAGAAATATTAAAGTCACAAGTTAACAGAAATCCTAGACCACCTATTTGGTTAAAGAGACTATGTGGAATGTGGTTCCAAAGGGAGTTACGATTAATCAAGCATCTTTTAAGCCAATTTACTTTAAAAGTTATATTAACATGTTCAAAGTAAAGTATCTCCAGCTTTCTTATTAGTAAGAACCCTTTTCTTAAGTTTTTGGGGATTTGTTTTCCAAGTAAAACAAATTATTGATATCTTTACAATAAGAATCTTTAACATACCAGAGCCATTCTAGAGAATCACTCGACATGGCTCTGGCGTCATCGTATCTGACCAATTAGAAATCTCTTCCGGGTCGCCTTTTCTGGAACCGATGGCTATCGCTAGTTTCCCTTCTAGTGATTCATTTCATTTCTTTATACGAAACCTTTTCACTTTGAAAAGCTGTTGAAGCGCGATATGCCGACTGTGAAAAGAGCCAGTCAATTGCAAAGCACTATTTTTTTAAATGGATACTTTTAATTACAATCCAAGCGACTGAACTGTGCAGAAAAAAGAATTCGGAATGTGATAATCATCAATATTATTGTTTTATTTTTTTAATTTTTTTTAAATATTTTTTTCCTCTACCGTAAACCGAGTAAATCACACAGAGTGGGCATTGTGGTCGGCGTGTGAATTGGCGTTGTTTAAAAGCCGTCCAAGTTGGATAAACTTTTTTTTTTTCCAAACGCAAGAGTAGAGTAACGTGGATAGAAGGTAAGGTACACGTTTTGCGCTGTTATAAGGGTTATGCAAATGTTTTATTTAAACAGGCATGTTCATATTGTGAGTGTTTTACACTATAGAGTAGTGTAGAAATGTGTACATCGTGTCGCTATATTCATGTTGAAGTGAAGGTGGTTTGTTTTAGAGTGACCCGTTCCGATTGTGAACTGGCGAAGTAACGTTAGCTATGGGACACTAAACCCATGAAACTCTTCAAGGACTTTACATCGTAGATGATTTAACTTGTGACTACACAATCGTGGATGAAAAGTATTGCATGCTGTCCTCTTCTCGAACTAGATTTAAGGCAGTCCACGATTTTAACATAAATTAGCTCAGATATATCACATGTTCTAAACTGCGGAGTAGCTACAGGTGAATTTTAAGTTGTGAGAAATTGTAATCTTAATGCTTCATGCACTACTGTCCGTGAAAATGCAATTTTGATGAGAAGTGTTCTGTGTGCTATGTAAGTGAAGATGTGATATGAGATCATAAAAATATAACATGAAATAATGTAATTGTATTATAAATTATTCAAATGTATGTATTAGCACTAGAGTTCATGATGAGGCATATACCAAGATTTATCAAAACAATACATTCCTATGCACCTATTCCACATTCATGGCATTTGGTGGTGTTAACGCACAAGATCTGTATTTTATGTCCAGTCAATGTGGTTGTCTTCTAACCACAGGGGTCTTTTGTACTCTTTACACTTGACATTAACATTAAGCTCAGCTGATCTGATGAAGTAGATCTAATAGCACTACACACAGGTGTAAACGGACTCTAATGTTTCTTCTTTGTTTTGTTTGTTGTTTAGTGGGATGGGCAATTATGTGAAAATTCTGTGAATAGTCAATAATGATAATAAGAAATAATAACAGAATTTCTGGTCTTGCGTGAATTAACCGTTTTCAGTTTTGGGGTGGAGAGTAGAAATGTACAAAAAAAGGCTGATATACTTTCTCGGCTAGAGTTCTGTTAAAAAGTGAGTACACCCCATGGAAAGTGCAGTTTCCATCATAACATGGATGTCATATTATTAAAGACTGCTGTCAAATCAATTAATCACATCCAAAATAGATGTTTGTGTTAACATAATATATGTGTGTACTGTGTATAATTTATAAATACACACACATGCATGTATATATTTTAAAAAAAAAAGTATATTGTGTGTATATGTGTGTGTGTGTGTATATATATATATATATATATATATATATATATATATATATATATATATATATATATATATATATATATATATATATATATACATATATACATATATACATACACACACACACACACACCAAATATTTCTTAAATATATACATTTATGTGTGTCTATTAAAATATACATAATAATTATACACAGTACACACACATATTATGTAAACACAAACTTTTATTTTGCATGCGATTAATCGATTTGACAGCATTATTAAAGACATTTTGTAAATACATGGTATGGATCTTATGAACGATTCATCCATGTATACGTTTTCATTTAATTTTTTTAAGCCATGCGCTTCCACAATCGACTGCAAGCATCTCAAAATTTCATCAACAATCAGTAAGTCTCATTCCTAGTTGTTGCAAACCTGTATGCAATTCTTTCTTCATCTGAACAACACAAAATAAGATATTTTGAAGAATTTGAAAAACCGAACAGTTGATGGGCCCCATTGACTTCCATATTAACTTCCATAGTATGATATATACTTTTCAGTATAGTATATCTTCTTTTGTGTCACAAAATGAAAGAAAAGATGTCAGTACTTTGTTTCATATCAACTTTAACAAATTACACTTGGAATGACATTTTTGTAATGTGTATATAGCTACAATAAACAAATCAGGGATGACTCAATACGGATTTTTGATGGATCACTTTCTTGAGTCACAGGTGAACCTTGCTCCATAATGAGAAGTTGAGAGCATAACACCTAGTGTATTGCATCAATTCAACAGTTTACTGAGGCCTTTTCTTCAGGGTTTTAAATTCTATACTGTGCATGTGAATACGTTTTTTTTTTGTTGTTTTTTTGTCCGCTACCCCAGTGCTTTCATGTAACAGACACCTGATAGTGAGTACCAGACCATTCAGAATCACTAATAAACTCCAGAAAATACAACCCTTTTAAACAAAAGCACCTTTATGTTCAAATATTTTACTCTCTTTGAGCTTAACCGTAACAACCATAACATGCAGTCAAATTATCTATATGACAAAAAAGGGTATTGGATCGGGACATCCCTAACAAAAATTGTCCCCCTTAATGCCTATGGTGGTTACAGCCCTGTGGTGCAGAGGATGGGCCTCGAAGGACCTCCGGGGGTGCATACTGGCCGAGGTGACATTCTGGTGGCAACATGGCCTCGGGATTGGATCATCTGTGCAATACCTCAGTTTTAAAGAGCCAAGCCCCATATCGCCATGATATTCTTTGTTGAAATATGCCTGAAGTGTTTTGCTATTTTGGTTCCTTTTGCTATCAGGGTGTTCTGGATAGTTGCTAGGCATTTATCAGGGTGTTATAGAGCTTAATCAGGTTAGCACCATATTTAAGTTTTGAAAGGAATGAAAATGAGGCTGTGAGGGATAGAAGTGCATTCAGTGGATTGTACTGTTGTTTAACAACATGCATTGTTCAGCTGATGAAACGTCTTTCCAAAAACAAGTTTCAGTATACAAAAACTCTACAAAACAGTTTCGTGAGTTGTGAAAATTGCCTGATTTAGGACCTTTATACAGTGCTTGCCATTGCAAAGACTGTAAGTCTATCTTTAACAGCCTCGTTTTCAGCCACGTTAAATTCAATATGGCGTCTAACCTGACTAACGTCTATATGGTTACTAAGATGTTTGGCCAAAGAATATTATTCTAAGATATCACTGAAATGACAGATTTAACAGCGATCTCTGTGGCAGCCCAAGGCTTTGTAAATAGTAAAATAAAAAGAGGCCACAGTCCAGTCAGATTCTTTGTTTAGCCAATCAAACAGCTTTTGATGCACCTTCTGCCTGTCAGTCATTTTGGAGCTGTTGGTCCATGTATGGGACTCATCGGAACACATTTTTGGGTTAACACAGTTTAAAATTAGCATGTTGAATTACTCTGTTGTATAATTTCTTATTTTAGAATTGTGTATTTATTTTTTTGTTTAATCTATCTTATGCCAATAATAGGGAGCCAGAATGGTCAGAAGCAACTCTGGTTGGACCCCTAATAATAACTGAGATAATAATAGTGATGATGAAAACAAGAGATACAGTACATCCGCATCAGGCCTCTGCCCCGGTGGAATGACGGGCTGTAGTCTTGTGTATGTGTGTTTGTTCCCCCCTCAGCAGGGGGGAAAGAGAGAAAGCTGTCCAGCTTCCTTTGTCTCTTTTGTTGGAGTGGAGATTTAAAAGGTCAGTTGAATAAGAGGGGGAACTGGAGAAAGAGGGAGAGTTGCAGATGGAGGGGAGGGGTGAGTGTTGAATATGTGAAAGAGTGCATGGACATGCTGAAGACTGAGGTGTGCGAGGTATCCTTAATAATGAATAGTGTATGTAGATATTAATCTGTATACAATTTATATACGGGTATTGCATTTCCTGGTACTTGACAGTTAGCAGATTCATTTAGAATAATGAAGTATATATTCAAGGTAGAGCTGCATGATTAATCGTTAAAAGATCACAATCTTGATTCAAACACCCACACGGTTTTATTCCTAAATGGCTGTCTATTTAACCTTTGACTAGTGCGAACATTCAGCTGACCTTGAGAGAGCAGTTGTATTGGTATGAAACAGCTTCACAAACGGTCTTTTCAACCACACAGTATCATTATTTACAATCATTCTAATTATCTCAGAAGTACTGGGATAGTTTATAGTTCAGTTAATATAAACCCTGATGTCTATGGTAGCAATCCAAATAGAGTAAATCACCTTTTGGAAGTAACATGGCGCTTCAAATACAGGTTGTATCGTTACATCAGTAGGTGGCGAAAAATAAATGTATTTGATTCAAGAGATTTGTTCAAAAACACGGATTCCAGTAATTTAACGAGTCAAGTCTTTATGAGTGAGTCATTTAATCATTCATTCAAACTAAATCAAATTAATTAAAGCTGTAACTTTTTTTTTGTTAAAAATGATCAAATAAATTTGAGCAAGTACATAACCATCCAGTGTACAAAATGATCTCCTTACCTTAACCCGATTCACAACGGTAAGCTTGTAATAATGTGTTATAATTTGAGTGGTACTGGTAGCTTTCCGTGAGACATACGAGCATCTGCCGTTTGTCTTTGTGTCATCATTGTCACGTCTGTATACATAAAGGAGTCCGTGCTAGTAGGCTATATCGTGTGTGTTTGTTTGTGTGGATACTGCAGGTGGCGGATCGTTTGTTGCCTCTTCTTACAGCAGCTGGAACGTAATTAAACTTGTCATTTTGATGGCGGCTTGTAATCCAGAAAGTTCAAAACGACAATCTTTGTTGACAATTGGTGCGTTGATAGACAACCTTCATACACCTCAACATTAGATTATTCCGTGCTGAGAAGCCGTGCCGATGCACAACCCACGTAAAGAAGATGGTGCCGCAAATAGCTGCAATTTCAGGCTTCAAACAGAGATGGTGACAAAGAGATAAAACTTACGGATTGCAGCTTTAAATATTTTTTAAATAAACTGCAGTAATTAACTTTTTGTCAGAACCTCTAGTAAATTACATGTCATTTTGTTTAGTTGTCTATTCATAATTGTGGGAGAATCGTGATCTCTATAAGAAAGTCATCATTTTCAGAATTGTGCAGTTCTAATTGAAGGGAGACAACTATGAAGGCTAAACAACAACTATTATTGTTTTATCAATATTTCTCTTTTACATTTTACGCTTTTTCTCTACTCTATGGATAAGAACAAAAAACATCTGTAAACTTCACAGTAATTTTATAATTACAAAATTCAGATACTACCTCCACTTGTAATAGCAGATGAACACAACTCTAAACCAATAGTTAATAGTTAGTTAAAAAAGCATACATCTTCTTTTATATGCTCTGTTTATCTCCTGTTTTTTTTTTTGTTTTGTTTTTTTGTCGTCGTCCCACTGTTGCTGTCACCAAGAACTCCTCAACTCTTCCTTGGGACACTCATAAACATTCCTACCCTTGAGATTGTCTCTTTCCTGGGAAAAGCAGTTGCCATGGTGAAGAGAACATGAATGTTGGATCAGACCTTCTTGGCTTTAAGGGCTTTAATAAAGATTTCTCTCCTTTTTATTCCTGTTGCTCTGCAATAGCAAGAAAATTCTAGATTTTTTAAAAGTGCATGAATTCTATTGGGTATTTGTTATAACCATTATGAAAAGTGTTTTTGTTTGTGAGTATATGAAGGTCCATACTACAATAGTATCTTTTTGATGCTGTGAAAGCAAAAGCTGTGAAAGATGCCGTCTTTATGTAAGTAATGTGTATCTAAAGTAGAATAGAGTTAACATACACTGATTGTGTAAAGCAAGCATACATTTGGGGTACGTGTGAAGAACTCCCTACAGTTAGTAGAGTCCCTTGGCAACCCTTTGCCTCTTTGTGAAAGGCTCTGGTGGGTCTCTGGTTGTCCTGGGAACTACCCCTCTGTTCTTTTTTTTTTCTCCCCTCACTGAATTAGTGGGAACGAACCACCCCCTTCTCACACACGCTTTTTTTTTAGGGACATAGCTGTTACATAAGGATAGTACATTTGTTGCATCTAACAAGAACCTGCAGACTGTGCAGGCCTAAATGTTGATCTACAGAATTTCTATAGATTTCAGAAGTGGGCTTTGCCTCAGCCATTTCATAAGCCTCCATTTCATGTTGCTTTAGACATTCTTTTGTGGACTTGTTTGAGTGTTTATACAAGATCCTCTTAGATGGCCTTATATTCTCAAATACTTTGGTGGAATTCTTGGTTGAGTCTATAATTTCCTCAGGGCCTGTCTGGCCTCAAACCATAATGCGTCCTTCATGCTGCACTGTTTGGATCTCTTTTTAGTCAAAGGCTGTTTTTAGTTTTATAAATAAACAGTTAAGCTTTTGTCTCATTTGTCCAGAGCTCATTATCCATAGTATTTGTTTTATATCATCAAACATGCCCCGCCATATTGATCGGCATAAACTGAGGAAAGTGCTTCTCTTCTGCTGCTCAGCCGCATGGAGAAAAAACATGCGTATCTATGCTATGAAGACAGAGTTAGAGACACCAGTTGGAGTGCTTTGTCATAATTTGTAACTTTAGGATTTACTTTATTGATTTTTAGCAATGGAAGAAAATATACAATGATAGAAGATTAAGCTTTATGAGTAGTCCCACTTTACCTATATTCACCTCTACTTTGGATTATGATCCCATTAAATTCTTATGAAGAGATTAGTGAAGATAAGCTTAAAGGAATAGTTCACTCAATGTGAATTCTTTCATAATTTACTCACCCTTATACAGTGACTGGGGATTGTCAAGCTTCAAACAACAACATAAAAGCAGGAGTATAGCCAGGAACAAGGTTTTGGGTGTGCCATGGGTAAATAATAGAGTGTGCAACAATCAAGCACAATAAAGTGAAATACAGTCAGTAATAGAAATGCAGTAATAAGTCCAAGCATGTCTGGACAACATGACCAATGCAATCAAATTTGAAAGAATCTTCTGTTCAGTTTTGGTGGCAAATTTTACTTCATTCATTGCAAAGCCTTAAAGTATTATGCTATGGTGCTCCCTTGCTTTGGAAATTGAAGAAGTTGTGTGTGTCGAGTAAAATTTTGCAATACTTTGAACACATACAGGTAAATTAGTAAATTCAGATAAGATGATACAAAAATTCAGGTAGAGAGCATTCCTAAAGATGTTTAGATGTTTTCTGGCTATAGTTCATCTAGTGCTTCAAACATGAACCAGCACTTTTTATCCACACTCATTCCATTGTGTCTTCTCTAAATGAAATGTAGGGCCTATTCATGGTAATAACAGCATTGATACAGCAAAACATCTGATCATAAATGCAATGACATGATGAATTATTCAAATTGAAACGATACAAAGATGAATGTCAATTCAAAGATCAATGTACAGAAAGTGTATTAAAGGTGCAGTAAGTGATTTCTGAGAAACGCTGTTGAACGTGGATCAAACCGGGCAGCGAGCACCACAACACACTTGTAGCCAATAAGCAGTAGGGCGTATACACTCATGATGGGGCAGGAGAGAGAGAGAGAGAGAGAGAGAGAGAGAGAGTGAGAAATAGGGTGATTTGAGGAAAGACTGTTGAAAGCGAGATGGCAATATTTAATATTAGCAAAGCTTTCCACCGCTGGAGAGACCTAAGTGGGAAGGCCTGAAAATGGATGCGGAGGTTGCGTTGTTTCTGCTCCATACACAAGTAACATACATTTTAAGCAATTTAGATATCCTGGCCGGGTGATTTTAAGGTCCGAAAAAGAGGATATGACATGGAAAAAGAGGAACTATAGTCACCCTGATTAAACCAGTGTGTGTCATTTGTGTCAATAGCATCTAATTTTAGAAAAACTGTCATAAAGAACACCACCAAATGCATAAACCTGATCAAAACAGCCAAATTTATCACCTAATCACTATTTTGTTTTCACTATTTTTGAGCAATCTACATCGTAAAAACAAATTTGTTCAGATTACTTAATTCAATTGTGCCAACTCGTTGCCTTAATTCAATTTAGCATAACTTTAATTGCATCAATTGTTCTTACTTAAACCGTTTAAGTTTTGTCAAGTTAATTCTATCTGTGATCTGAGGAAATGTGCTCCCAGAATGCATTGCAGCATGAATAAATTAATTGCTTTGTTTTACTATTTTTGGTTTTATTTGTCTTTTGTCAGTATAACCCCAACAACGACAGCAAATACAATTGTAAAGGTTTTATTAATAATAATAAAAATAAATAAGAACCATTGTTGTATTTTCCATGTTCAGTGTTGAAGTCTGTGTGTGACTCAAGCATAGTTAATTGCAAGATATTGCCACAAATATAAAGGGATTATATCAACCCAATTAAAAGTTTATGCCATAAGTGTTAGCATTTTTTTTTTTTTAAAGATCATCATTTGACATGAAATATATTTATGTTGTATGTCATTAATTCACAAATATTAATATCATATTACTTCCCTTCCTTTGAAATCAGATAACTGTGATTTTTGTTTTGTTTTTTTGTTGTTGTTGTTGCATCGCTGCATCAATAGGAAGAGAATTACAATAATATATGAATGAATTCCAAGTGCCCAACCAAAGGGAACACTAATCACAATAATGGTGAGAGGAAGTGGAGGAAATGAGTGAAAAGTCTATTAAAATGGCCCCGCCTTTTTTCTGCCGTTCTTCTTTTTTTCTTTCGCAAAATAGTACTCAAACCAGTCAAGTATTGTTTACTTGGATTTTCTAAGTAAAGAAGACATAGCATGCAAATAGTTCAGATTACTAAATTGTTTTACACAAAAACAATCTGCGGCAACAGAAAAGTAAAAGTAGCCCAATTCAACTTGGCAACACTGCTAGCGAGATAATACTGCCATCTAGCGGTCGGGTTTAAACCGAACACAAAGCCACTGATCTGAATCTTGGATGTAAACAAATAAATAAATATCGGTACAGTGTTTTTTTTTTTTTAGAATTGATACAGTATAGCCAAACATAATATTGTGATGTATACGTGTATCAGTATTTTCTTACTCCCTAACTTAAATGTCTTAAATGTCCTTAATTGTTCCTCCTAATTACATATGAAATCATTAAAATGCTCATTTGTTGGTATTTGTGAAATATATTTGATCAATTGTTGTCATTTGTTGGGTAATCAGTTGTTATCAGCTGTTGGGTATATCTCTCTTATGATAAGGATTAAATGGGAGTTAATCTTTAAAAGTTAAACTGTGATGAACCTTTTTGGCACCAAAGACATTTATTCATAAATCTCTCTGAATATGTGATGTGTCCCAAAGCAATCCTGTTTTAGTGGCTGTTCTGAGTGCTGTTCTCACTTCATTCTCAAATTTGACCCAATTTTTCAATATGATTTACAAATGGCTTATTGTCTTGTAACGTTGAACCATTTGTCCTAGCGATACAGCAAAGTGCCCCAACTCTTTTGTCTTTGTCTCCACTCCCATTTTAATGTTCATTCATCTCTATAATGAGTGTGCTTTTTGTCTGGTGTGGGTTGTTGTGCTTCCTCTTCCCATGATCTCCCATCTTCCCTCCAACCTTTCCACAATTTTCTATGCAATTTTCTTTTAGTCTTTCTTGAGACAAATCTGAGCTGTGAGCAACTTTTGTAAAGTCTTGAGTTTAGTTTAGTCTTCATCAGACCGCATAATTTCCCTTTCTGCCATTTATGAACACTGGATTTCCTAAAATGAAGTGAAACAATATATAGTCTTTTACATGGGTGTGCACAACAACAAAATCTGTCCAATGCGGTTCTGTTCACTGGTTCACCAAAAATACAGTTGTGAGTGTTGAAAATGTAAAAGTCCCATGATGTGGATTTTTTTTTCTTCTCATTATTTTATCATGTTTGCTGAGGTGTACTTATACTGTTAAAATCATTTTTACTATAACAAATCATAGGCATTCAAAAGGCATTTTTCTATCCTGATTTTAGCCCTCTGGCTTGAATGCTTTGTTTGAAGGGGCGTGTCTGCTGTAAGACTTCAGTGTGTAAACGCCCACTGTTGTGATTGGCTGACATATTTGCATTTGAAATGCGTATTACGTGTGGAACCCTTCTCAAATACTTTTACAACATTTTTTTACTATTACAGCTGCACTCTCAGAGAAAAAAAAGGTACAGTGCTGTCAATGGGGCGGTACCCTAAGGTACAAAAGTGAAAAGGTACATCATTGTACTTTACTCACCCCTATATGGTACATATTAGTACCTTAAAAGGTACATATCAGTACTTTTAAGAGTGCGTATTAGTACCTTAAAGGTGCGTATTAGTACCTTAAAGGTGCGTATTAGTACCTTTTCGGTTTTGTACCTTAGGGTACCGCCCCAGTGACAACAATGTACCTTTTTTTCTGACAGTGTGTCGAGATTAACGAATTGTGAAAGTGTTGATTTATAGCATTATTTTTAGAACTTTTCCCATTACATGAAAGGCTGCAGTGATGAGCATTGAGTAGACAGACAATCTGTTTATCGTGTGAATGCAGTGATTTCGTCATTGCAACGCTATTTCTCTCACTAAATGCTTTCACCACAACTAAGAACAAACACACTATCGATATGAATGCAGTAAGAGCTTCATGGTGCAGTATAACAGCGACATTCATTATAACAGCAGTTTGGGCAAGTGTACTCACGATGTGTGATTTGACAGCTTCGAACATTATAACGAGATCACTCTCTGTAGTTGAATCACAATTTAAATAACAGATTTTATCATGCTACTAAGAGAAACAATGTGAAGTTGATCGTTTATTCACTTCCTTGATTCACTGATGCATAAATAGTATTAAACGCTGTGTGAACTTGAATAATTAGAAATCATTAATCACAGATCGGGCATTAATAAACACTGTTACTTACTGTTTGTGGCGGTACAGTTGAATCCATATCGTAAAAGTATATTTGTAAAGCCTGTGCTGACATTGCGACTTAAATGTGTGATGACATATAGGGAAGATTCCAGATTGGCAAATCAGAGCTTTCATTTTCTCAAAGGCAGAGCAGGATACCCGGGCTTGGTTTACAACTATCATCATTTCTAGCCACTGGGGGACCATAGGCAGACTAGGGGAACTCATATTAATGTTAAAAACCCAAAGTGAAATTGTCATGTCATGGGACCTTTAAAGGTTTAGTTCACCCCAAAAAAATGGTCATCAATTACTCACCATCATGTCATTCCAAACCCGTAAGACTTTCATTCATATTCAATTATAAAGCTTCAGGATTTTTATTCATATGAATATGATTGTGTTAATCAGAAAGAAGAATGTTATATACACCTAGGATGTCTTTCGGTTGAGTAAATCATCGGATAATTTTCATTTTTAAAGTTAACTAATCCTTTAAGTTAGCAAAGCTCATGGATGGAGTTCAACATAATAAAAGGTTCCCAAAAACTCTTTGGAGAGACTTGAATCATTTTGATTTAAACTTGTATGACCCATGAAATGCAAAAGGGGGAGTATTGACCAATCTTCACTATAGAGTGACCACCTCTGTAAAGCTCCAAAAAGCTTCATAAAAGTAGTCCATAAAACCGGTGTAAGTTTCACTTTCAAGTCTTCTAAAGCCTTGTAATAGTTTTTTATTTTATTTTTATAGTTTTGATGTGGACATGTTTATTTCTTCATATAACAACATCATTAGCCAGAGCTGTGTGTTTCAGGTTCAAAGGTGCACACACACATTGCTCTGGCTTTTGTCTATGTTAATATTTAGCTAGTCTCGTGTGTGTGTGTACTTGACCATTTTTTGGGGGACAAATGTGTACTCAGAAGTGAGCTAAAGTAGCTATAAAAAGTGAACTATAAAATAAATAGCTTCTGAATTTCTGTTAGGCTAAGTATGTGGGTTAGGGTTTGATTAGTATTTATAACTAGCTGTATATTAAAACAATAGGAGTTTATGGAATGTCCCCATTTAAATCTAAAAATAAATCTGAAACTGCTGTCACCACACTTGTAACTCTTAATGACATCTTAAAGTAGATATTTTTAGGGTTTAGGATGGTGGGACATCAATGTTAAATTGAACTAAGGTTTTGGTTGAGGGATGTGAGTATTTATGTCACCCTAGAGGCCTGTCGGGCAAGTGTGTGCATGTTTTTAGCCAGAGGAATAATTTGCGTTTGAGTTGCTAGTATTAGATGACTTGGCTGTTCAGTCCATTATCCTTCCTATGCATTGTGATCTTTTCCTCCTTTTCTACCTCTTATACAAGTGATAGTTTCAGTACTCAGATTTGATTAGCCATATCTTAAAGGGGTGATTGATTATGATTTCACTTTTTTAACTTTAGTTAGTGTGTAATGGTGCTGTTTGAGCATAAAAAAACATCTGCAAAGTTACAAAGTTCAAAGCAAAGGGAGATATTTTCTGTTAATGAAATCGCTTTTTAAGGAATACAACAAATGGCTGGTAGGGACTACACAAGCTTATTCACGGGTTAGTGACATCACAAACCCTAACCCTGCCCCCGGGAACACGCAACAAAGGGGGTGAGGCCATATTGAGAAGAGATGTTGTTGTTGTTGTTGTATAGAGCACATTTGGGAGTGTGCTCAAGCTGTCGCATCCATCTTTTCACATTGATTGCAATTCAGTACGTAACACAAATGCAATAGTTGTCATACATAAGTTGTCAAAATCATTAAACTATACCTGTTCTATCTCCATGCAGCATGATTCTCTGACACGAGCGATTTATAGATTATCATGACAGAATATGCTAATCAGTGACTTGAAGATTAACTCCACATCAGCTACATAAATACATCAACTAACCATTCAGAAACGTCCTGTTGCGTTTTACATGTTCGCACATCTCTCCATCATTGTCCAACTCTGGTTTGAAAATAAAAGGCTGAACAGTTTTGGACATTTTCAGTGCATGCCTGCATAATCGGAGCTGCTAACACAAGCTCTTGAAGCTCCGCTCTCTTCTTGAAAAGGCAGCTCGTTTGCATTTAAAGGGACACACAGAAACGGCACGTTTTTGCTCACCCTCAAAAAGTGACAATTTTAACATGCTATAAAAAATTATCTGTGGGGTATTTTGAGCTAAAACTTCACATTCTGGGGACATCAGAGACCTATTTTACATCTTGTAAAAAGGGGCATAGGACCCCTTTAAAGTAGCTAAGAGTGCTGATGTACACTCCAACTAGACATTTGCCGGTATACGGTAATACGATAATGAACATGCACAATATTGTTATCATGGTCATTTCAAAATACCGTGATTAATTATTTATTACAAATTAATTAGATTTTTAGAACGTATTTTAAGAATACTTTACCCATCTACCGTTTAAAATGAACAACACCGCTGCACGCTGCATCAACGAGGCATGCGCAGTGATGTAAACAAGCCCAACGCGCATGAGCAGAGCATGGAGTGAAGTGAAGGAGACCCGCTGAATGAAAATGCACTGTCACTCTCTGACAGCAAATGCGCTGATGGAACTGCAGAAATGCAGCCGTTTCCCCGGTAACCCTTGTAACAAAGCAGACAGTATTTAAATGTTTCTAACAGCCATTCAGTTTTCTGTATTCGCTACAGTGCTCATCACATAACCTAATACTTGGACTTGAGGCTATTTATTTTTTTTTTTTTTTCAAATTTAAACATTTTATATTTTAATCTGCACTACATGCCCTGGATATTGTTTGAATATGTTCTGATTCTTTATTGTTCAGTCACACACTTTACAATAAGGCTCCATTTAAACTGACAATGAAAAATACGTCTAAAGCATTTATTAAAGGGTTACTTAAGTGATTTAGCATTAAGCTTTGTATCAGTAGAAACCCGGTAGTATATTCGAATGACATTCCTCAGACATTCATGACGGAGCGGTGCAGAGCAAAGAGAGTGTTCTCAATGACTGAACAGACTGAACACGCACTGACAATGCGGCCGTGAATGAATGCTGGTTGTCGGTGCTCGTTTTAGTTTCGGTTTAAAATTGGCGCCAATTCGGGGCGGGTTGCTTGAATTGTGGGTTCATGAAAACAACAAAACGGTACAATGACAAACAAACTTAAATGGGTGCGTTTCACTTTGAAACCAAATCTTCCGCAATCATCTTGTCACTCAGCTCCTCACTCTCATGATAAATGAAATCTGACTTCTGCTGCGCTTGTGCTGTGACTCATTTGGCTCACGCTGTATTGAGCAGACACGTTCAGTTTTTAATTGTAGTGTCTGTTCTCTAACTGAACTAAATTATTTTATTACTATAAAAATGAAAACGACGGTGGGGTGATGCCGTGGTGGGCAAGTGATATAACTGGTAGGAGTGGCTTGGGAGTGGCCTTGTAGGGCAGCGAAGCAGGTGCATTCTGGGAGTCTTTCATCCATGTGAGCCAAAAATACATTTTCTGGCTTTTCTCAGTCTAGAAGGCACCAGCTTCTAAAATAATTTCACATTTCTGCTACATAAATGACCCAATTTAAAATACACATTCATCTTTCCAGCGCTGAAGTACCCCTTTAATCTTAGTTAAATGTAAATTTCAACATTATTAACACATTAAAATAAGTTGTATTACTGTATTATTTAATGGACCTTAATATTTCCTTAAGATATAAATACTTTCCTTTTGTGATTCTCAGGTTTAGACATGTTGCCTTTACAGAGCATTACTGTGCTGAATGTATCCTCATGGACTGATGACTCAATTCAATGTGAAACTGAACTGACAGTGAATGAACAAAGACTTATTCATGCAACTTTTCATAGAGGCTGCTGTGCCACTAATTGAACGAGGCAGTGGCCCGGTGCTCAGGTAGAGTTAAATAGTTAAATAGTCCTTACTTGGTGCTCTTGGGGTAGGGGAAGATCCAATAACACAAAAAAGGCAGGTCCCAGGCACTCAGTCAGACGTAAGGTTGCTTTGCCCTGAAGAAGACCATTTGTTGGTTGAAACATGTTGGCTCTTGTATTTTTTTTTTTAAATGACTTAAGCCATACCAAATAAAGGCTTTTTATTTATTCCTTCGCCTCCTTTTACGTCTGACTGAGTGCCTGGGACCTGCCTTTTTTTGTGTTATTTTATGATACATGTTGAACTCTAAAAATCTAAAAAGGTTGTGTTCCAAATTTGAGGTTGATATCTCAAAAAAGTAGCTTTCAGTCAGATTTTGTTTGGGCGCAGTGCTTTATGTTTTAATTATCTTTTAAGCACTTCGTCCTTTACACTAGGTAGTTTATAGATCTGTTTGTGATTTTAAGATATAGATGCTTGTCAGATAAATTGTGCTGTTTTTGTATTTCTCTTATTCACTAATCACTATGTAGTGAATGTCACAAAAACAAGTGGTCAGATTTCATTTTGATCTTTGATCATTTTGATTTTGGTCAGCCTTAAAGATCTGTTGATCAAACTGGACAAATATGGATTGCAGTGTAATATTTGTAATTTTTTCAGCATTGATTCAACAATATCCAAATAACTGCTCAGTCTGCTGGTCTTTTTTTATCTGGTTGTTTCTTGAATCTTATTACGTTCTCTTAAAACTAGGATGTCTGCATGCCTAACCGAAGTTAAACTGAAATCACAATTTGATTTAATTCATTAGTCAAAACGTCTTTGCGTTTTATTCAGCTGCAGTAATATTTGAATGCCTTTGCCCATATAAGGGATTTCCTGAAACGTCTTAAAGGGATAGTTAACCCAAAAAAAATGACTCACCCTCATGCCATCCTAGGTGTAAATGACATTCTTCTTTCAGACGAATACAATCGTTATATTAAAATATGTCCTGGCTCTTCCAAGCTTTATAATGGCAGTGAATGGCAGCCCAAAATTTTAAGCCCATAAAAGCGTATCCACACAGCTCCGGGGGTTAATAAAGGCCTTCTGAAGCGAATTGATGTGATTTTTGTAAGAAAAATATCCATATTTAACACATTATAAAGTAAAAATATCTAGTTTCCGGTGGACTGCCTTCTGTATTCAACTTGCAAAATAAGCGTAACTGGTGTGACAGTGATGTCTGACATAGTGTTAACATTTTGAAGTGTTAGCATTTTGAACTGCAAGAGGTGTTACACCTTTCTTTGTAAGTTGAATATGGAAGGCGGTCCGTCGGAAGCTAGATATTTTACTTTATAACATGTTAAATATGGACATTTTTCTTACAAAAACCCATCGATTTGCTTCAGAAGGCCTTTATTAACCCCCCAGAGCCTTGTGGATTACTTTTATAATGGATGGATGCACTTTTTTGGTCTTCAAATTCTGGGCAAATTTTAACAATGTTAAACCTCCTCAAGATTCTCCTGCCAAATGCATACACTTGACTTCTTTTTAAAGTGCTGTAAATGTTCATGTTTTTGTAATTTAAAATAAATAAATAATAAATTCTCTCTTTTTATGTGTGTCCTAGGTTTAACCGATGGGGACGTATGTTTGACTGTATTTTGCGTGTATGCATGTCGACCCTGGTGATCAAACCCTGGTAAGAACTTTTGTCAGCTCTTTATTTTTGTCTCTCTCTCACATATTATTCTTTCTTGATTTGTGTTAATGGATTTATTATGTTGTTTTAATAACATTTAAATATAATTCACCTATATAAAATATTGTTAAAGTCACCATGAAATCAAAATTTATAATTCTTATTTTTATGCAGTATTGTAGTATTTATTATAAACTATTTATTTGTGCATGTCTTTATATATATATATATATATATATGTATATGTATATATGTGTATATATATATATATATATATATATATATATATATATATATATATATATATATATATATATATATATATATATATATATATATATGTATATGTATATATATATATATATATATATATATATATGTATATGTATATATATATGTATATATATATGTGTATATATATATGTATATGTATATATATATATATATATATATATATGTGTGTGTGTGTGTGTGTGTGTATGTGTGTGTTGTGTGTTTTGGATGTGTGCTCAGCACAGAAAACAGCGTGCGAGTGCCGAATTAAGTTCTCTCTCACATTATTCTTGCTCTTAAATGGTTTAAAATGTGCTTAAAATGACCTGCCTGAGTCATTGAATGAGGCCTGTTAGCATCACACTGGTTTCCTCAACAAAAACCCAATAGGATTTTTCCATAGGCTTTTGGATTATCACCAACAAATAAAAGCCCTGTGATCAACAAAAGTGTATGATACTTGCACGTTTTATCCATCATGATAATTTTCACAGATAAACACAACTTTTATCAACGTTGAAGCCTAAATGCAGTCATCAGAAGTAAAAAGCTAAAGGAAGGCAATAAACGAACTAGACCACAGTCCCACAACTTTAAGGTCACCACCAATAAGTTTCCGAAAACTCTTTTAGTTTTTATATAAAAAACATTTTCCCTGAAAGGTTTGAGTTAGAATAGTTTGTAAGATCACAACTATAAGCATAACAAGGCTGTAAAAGTGGACTGAGCTTACCTGCTTGTTAGCAACCACTTGTTAGCAACAGCCTTTTTCAAGACGCGTAACAGCTTAACAAAATTATGAGTGGTCTATTTTATGTTGTAGAATAAAACTTGAAAGTATATTGAGCTTGGTGTTAACCACAGTCCTTATTTGACATTTAACCAAAATCTCATGCAAAAAAAAACCTATCGACTGTGCTAAAATGCTAACTTGTTTCTGGGTTTTTGCCTACAAAAACCCGTCATAGCTGCACCACTCTATAGCAAACAACGAAATTCCTGTTGGACAAAATCATGTCCCACCCAAAAAAAATATTTTTCTTGTTCAAGTAGTCGTTTTACTCTTTTATACATCACAATAGAGAAGAGAAAGCTATCACAACTTCTGTTTAATGCTGACTTTAAGCAGTTTAAAGGATCATTGTATATCTCTGTTGTTTTTAAAGAATTGGGAGTGTTTATAATGTAATTTTCATGTCATCTTTTTTTAAAAGCACATTTTTATTTTAATTTTTTTACTTTTTTCTCTCTCTCTCTCTTTCTTTGTTCTCAGAATAGTTGACATGCCACCTGGGATGGTGTGTGTGTTCTCTTCTCTTTTCACCATACTATGTAGCTGCGTGGTCACCCAGAGCTCTGCTTCTTCCAACCATCACCCCACTTTCTTGCGTAATGATACCTACTTTGAGCACCTGGCTTTGCATCCTGACCCTGCATTGGGTCGGGTCTATTTAGGCGCCCGTGATCGGCTTTACCAGCTTTCCTCCGAACTTCAGCTTGAGGCAGAGGAAGAGACAGGCCCTGTGATAGACAGCCGTGACTGCCTGCCGCCAATTAGTGAAGCAAACTGCCCACAGGCACAATGGACCAATAACCACAACAAGCTACTACTTGTGGATCCTTACAGTCAGGAGCTAATTAGTTGTGGAAGTGTTTATCAAGGAATATGTCAGAAACGAAGTTTGGATGCAGTGGGGAAAGTGCTTTTCTCAGCAGAGAGGCCTGTGGATACGCAATACGTGGCGGCTAATGACCCCAATGTCTCTACAGTAGGACTTGTGGCGCTCACAAGAGGGCGTGGGAAACGACAGCCAGTGCTGTTTGTCGGGCGTGGTTATACCAACAGCCAACCCCCAATATCTACTCGAAACTTAGTTATGGAGCCTGTTTTCTCATATGAAGAAACTTCAAAGTTGGCGGTGGCTGGGAGGCTTTCTGAGTATGACCACCATTTTGTAACATCATTTACCCATCGCTCGTACGTCTACTTCATGTTCTATCGGAGAGACTTAAAATCGCAGTCGAGAGAATATCGCACATATGTTTCCCGTATGTGTTTGGATGATGTTGCGTATTATTCATACGTAGAAGTTCCATTAAGTTGCCGTTCAGCTGGAGGAAAGAATTATAACCTCCTACAAGCTCTACATGTAGGCCTGCCAAAGTTAGGTAAGACTATGGGAATAAAAAGCGCAGCTGCTTCGGAACAAGAGGTCCTTTTGGGGGTGTTTTCGAGCCATTTCACTTCCTCCAGTCGACCCAATGAAGAATCCGCAGTATGTGTGTTTTCACTCGAGGAAGTGGATAAACGCATCAATGCTACAAGAGATCTGTGCTACACTGAAATGGGCCGTGCAGATGGACATGAGGCTGCATACATTGAGTATGAAGTCAAATCAAACTGTGCCAATCTTCCAGCGGTGAGTTTGAAAACTGGAAACCAGTAAGTTTACTGCCTCATGAAACCGGTGTGAACAGCTTCCAAGTTCCACTGTGACAAACTTAAGTGTTTTTTAGAGAGAAACGGTCATTGGCTTGATTTGATAAGACATATAACACTGTAAAGCTGGACATTGAACTTCTGAAATTCTGATAGTTTGTAATGTACATCAATGGTCTTTATAACAGTATAGCAGACGGCTTACATAAAATGCATATAAATATCAGTTGTCTGACTATATCTCCCAGTAAAATGCCTTAAAATCAGAGCCCCTACTCTCCCCCATATCAATTTTTCAGACAAAACACATTTTACTACCAGGTGTAAGCTGTATTTTACCTGACCACTTGTGATACACTAAAGTGAAACCTTGAGGTTAAATATCTAAGTGGGTAACTAAGGTTGTGGTTTTAAACCTTGCAAGGTGTGATCCGGAGCCACACAGTTGTGCCCTGGGAAAATAGCACTTAACCTCGGGTTACTTCAGGAGAAGCAATCCTATAATTTAATATGGCACCATTTTATGATGACATCACATTCCACCACCTCAGTTGTGTGGCCATATATAAATATTCTAAACTGGTCTATTGGAAGTATAAGGGGGTGTAACAGCTGTTGTTTACTCACACACTACCATTTAAAAGGTAAAATATAGCAAAAGATTTCACAATTTAAAACTATTTTAAGTTTTAATATATTTAAAAAAATATTTTGATGGCAAAGCTACATTTTCAGCAGACATTAATCAGTCTTCAGTTTTACATGAAGAAATTACATTAATATGCAGATTTATTTCTCAGGAAATATTTTTTATTAGCACTGTGGAAAAAGTGTGATGCTTAATGAAGTGTGGAGACTGCGATCACAGTGTCTTTTTCAGGATTGTCTGATGAACAAAGTTTGAACAACAGCATTTGCTTGAAATAATAGTAAATAAATAAAATAAAAATAAAACATTTAAATTATAAATATCTGACATTTTGATCAATTTAATGCATTCTTGTTGAATAAAATATCCATTAAAAACACTTCTCCTATACCACTGCAGCAAGATGTAAAACGTTTTCTGTAGAATTTATACCTTAAAAGGTGTATGACAATACACCTGGAATATTGTTCTGTAAATCTAATGCTTTGTTTTACTCTTTGACTTTGTCTCCCTACAGAACACTTTGGATGCTTACCCATGTGGCTCTGATCACACCCCTAGTCCAATGGCAAGCCGTGTGCTTGTGGAAGCTGAGCCAATATTTGACAGTCCTTCTGTCCGGCTCACTGCTGTGGCTGTGAGTGTAAGGGATGAACATACTATTGCCTTTCTAGGGGACTCCCAAGGAAACTTACACAAGGTATTGAAAAGTTTTCAAGGCATGAGTGTTTTTCCCCAACTTTTCTTATTTTATTTCATGCAATTCTTCCATTATTCTCTCTTCTTCGTTAAGGCAGAAGTGTTTCAGAAAATCCTGAGGATTTGCACTTGGCTGGTTATTTCGGAATATAATGAAGATAAGCAGAGTTGTTGTTACAGGCACAATTTTTACAAATATTGAACCTTTTTTTTTTGTAATCAAATCTGAACAGATTTGCCTCATTCAAATCATGTTTCACTTTCGAAGAAATTATGCTTAATGTATCATTAAAAATGGTATGAACAAGTGCATTTGATTTCAGCATTTGGGCGTCAGGTTGCAACCATTTTCTCTGGTTACTTTCTGAACTTTTCTGAAGTAACATGGATGTAGTTCCTGCTCACTATGGGATGTATGTTCTTCAATCCATAACAACCCCTATTTCAGCCCTTATAATCCCATCCCTGTTGGCTGACCAACAGGGATGGTCAACAGCTTGTGTTGGATTTGTTTTGCTTTGTTATAATGCTACCAACATTTTTTTAAATTAAATATATTAAGTCCTGTGGTCTCTGTGGCACCCAAAAAGGAGTTTAGATTTGAACTCTTAAGTCTTATAATAAATAGTACTAAAAAAACAATCAAAAAGTAACACTAATTGTCACTGCAGTAGATCTACTTCAAGTGATAGAGCGGTTTCTATATCTCCTCCTCAGCAGAGGTCCGGACCCAGGTCCACGATATTGGGCCCATAGAGCCAATTTTTTAGTGATGTAAAAATTCTTAGACCAGTATTTACAAAAAAAGTAAATATTTCTCCCAACTGGATATGAATATAAAAAGGTTAGATCAGATGTTTTTTCAGGCTATTTATTTATTTATATATTTTTTGCTTTAACTTTGTCAAGTCAACTTTATTTATATAGCACTTTTTACAATGCCGATCATTTCAAAGTAGCTTCACAGTTAACAGGAAAATAATGCAACAGAATTTGATTCGGCTGTACATCCGCTCTGGAGAAAACCTAAATGTCTAAAGGCACGCATTAACTTGTCACAAACTTGGTTTAGTTAAATGGTCTGAGTCATCTGTATGACAGATAGATAATTCTATTTGCTGCATTCTTGTTTTTTTGCAGCATTTAGCATCTGTAAGTATCTATTTTGCTCACTGTGTTTCTGCTACTGTTAATAACCGTGTAATCTGGAGCTCTTCATATGGCGCTTTACGTCTATAGTGGGAAAGAGAAGCAACGCGCATGGAATGGAAATGAAGCTTGAATGAAGCATGTTTGGCTCTAGATGAGAATAGCACCGAGAATAGCACCGAAAGATCATTACCATTACCCTTAGCGCTTGTGCTGTGTACTGCTCTGTTATTTTGACGTGCTGCTCACTTTAAACCATATAAATGGTTAAAACGTAGCAATTATCTTCCGCAGCCCAGATGGAACAGTCTGCTGTTTGAATACCACTGCTCTAGATCTTTGTATTATTATTTTTTTTAGGAGTAGAATTTTTTTAATTTTTTTTATTTTTTTATTTAGGAGTGCTATCAGGAGTAGTCTGCTCCAAATATTGTCTCATGTTATGTTGTATGTCTTTTTTTGATGTTTTATCCCTACATGAACAAAGCTGCAGAGGATCTTCTCCACTAGGTAGTGTTGTATCTTTTGTTACAGTCATTTAGCTGCAGAAATTTAGAAAACAGTGTGGTGGCCACGCTAGTGTAGTCCATGTCTAGTCTGGATGTAACCCTACGAAATAGAGTTTGGACTTTGTGAAGTGCCTGATTTAGAACATTTTTAATTCCTTCTCAGTTTTGATCAGAAGTTTTGTGTTGTTTTTTTCAGGTGTTTCTTGGCCCAAATGGCGAAGTGGAAGAATATGCAGTAATATCCATCCAGCCTAATGCACTAATAAGCAGAGAGCTTAGGCTTGACCATCAAGAGAAGAATCTATACATCTTGACAAGTAACATGGTAGCTATCACATTATTGTGGAATAAAGTGGAATCGGCAGTCAATGTTGTTACCTGTTGACAAAGTAGTTCTGGTCTGTAATGGATGGAAAGAGAAAAAGCATACACTGAAAAACCTGAACAAAAAAATATGTTAAAGTGATAGTCCACCCAAAAATGAAAATTATGTAATTAATTATTCACCCTCATGTCTTTTTAAACCTGTATGACTTTCTTCAGTGTAACACAAAAAAGTGGATATTTTGAAGAATGTTGGTATCCAAATAGTTTTGGTTTTCATTGACTTCCACTTTATGGTCAAAACTAGGGGTGGCATGGTACATGAAAAAATATCTGAACCGTTGGGTTCGGAGCGTGTGCGTCACACAGTTCGGCGCATGCGCAATGTAGCCTCGTGCCTGTATGTTACCTCAGACAGTGGGTGTCCTTTTTGTGCGAAATAAGAGGTGTGTGTGTGTGTGTGTGTGTGTGTGTGTGTGTGTGTGTGTGTGTGTGTGTGTGTGTGTGTGTGTGTGTGTGTGTGGACATACACTCACCTAAAGGATTATTAGGAACACCTGTTCAATTTCTCATTAATGCAATTATCTAATCAGCCAATCACATGGCAGTTGCTTCAATGCATTTAGGGGTGTGGTCCTGGTCAAGACAATCTCCTGAATTCCAAACTGAATGTCAGAATGGGAAAGAAAGGTGATTTAAGCCATTTTGAGCGTGGCATGGTTGTTGGTGCCAGACAGGCCGGTCTGAGTATTTCACAATTTGCTCAGTTACTGGGATTTTCACGCACAACCGTTTCTAGGGATTACAAAGAATGGTGTGAAAAGGGAAAAACATCCAGTATGCGGCAGTCCTGTGGGCGAAAATGCCTTGTTGATGCTAGAGGTCAGAGGAGAATGGGCCGACTGATTCAAGCTGATAGAAGAGCAACTTTGACTGAAATAACCACTCGTTACAACCGAGGTATGCAGCAAAGCATTTGTGAAGCCACAACACGCACAAACTTGAGGCGTATGGGCTACAACAGCAGAAGACCCCACCGGGTACCACTCATCTCCACTACAAATAGGAAAAAGAGGCTACAGTTTGCACAAGCTCACCAAAATTGGACAGTTGAAGGCTGGAAAAATGTTGCCTGGTCTGATGAGTCTTGATTTCTGTTGAGACATTCAGATGGTAGAGTCAGAATTTGGCGTAAACAGAATGAGAACATGGATCCATCATGCCTTGTTACCACTGTGCAGGCTGGTGGTGGTGGTGTAATGGTGTGGGGGATGTTTTCTTGGCACACTTTAGGCCCCTTAGTGCCAATTGGGCATCGTTTAAATGCCACGGCCTACCTGAGCATTGTTTCTGACCATGTCCATCCCTTTATGACCACCATGTACCCATTCCCTGATGGCTACTTCCAGCAGGATAATGCACCATGTCACAAAGCTCGAATCATTTCAAATTGGTTTCTTGAACATGACAATGAGTTCACTGTACTAAAATGGCCCCCACAGTCACCAGATCTCAACCCAATAGAGCATCTTTGGGATGTGGTGGAATGGGAGCTTCGTGCCCTGGATGTGCATCCCACAAATGTCCATCAACTGCAAGATGCTATCCTATCAATATGAGCCAACATTTCTAAAGAATGCTTTCAGCACCTTGTTGAATCAATGCCACGTAGAATTAAGACAGTTCTGAAGGTGAAAGGGGGTCAAAACACAGTATTAGTATGGTGTTCCTAATAATTCTTTAGGTGAGTGTACAGTAAAAGAGAGTAAAAGGGGAGTGCTGCAGGTCATGTCACGTGTAGAAATGGCAAGTGGGAGAGATAAGGAAGGCTGCCCAGAGTTGGAGGATGCGCCAGCGTCGTATAACGGCGGCTTCACACCACATGCGCAAGCAGTGCGTTGGCAGGGCAGCAGCAGTGCGTATGGAGAGCGGGAGCTGCATGTGCCCGTTGTGCATTTACACTGGCAGCGTTTGTCTCGCGCAGCTGAACCGTGGCTCATGTATTGCAAATACAGACGAATATTGTCCATTCTGTCACATTTTCCGGTGTTCTCCTCCGACCCCTTGTCTGTCTCGTTTGATTTATGATGGGCAGCATATATTTGCTGCAAATGTGACCATGTTCCCCTCTGTCCCAAACACACATGCATATAACATGTTGTATATAAGTAGTTCACATGATAAATGTAACATTAAAGTTAAGATATGCTACTAGTTTTAATCATTTAAACAGGCCTTTGAAGTTTGGGCAAAAAGTTGCTGAATTAAAGCCACAGTGCATTGTTCTGATCAATATTGACATGATTAACATGAAAAATGCTACGCCAATGTGTTGGACTCGGTAGACCGTGTAAGCAGGAGACAGCCAGTTAGGAAACAACTTCTACATGATATAACATTTTTTTAATACTGTATCCTAAATTGTGGATATTTAAGCTATATATCATATGCTGAAGTGAATTTCTGGAGTGTTTAATGATTAAAAGAAAAAAACAACAAGAACTGTACAGAACCGAAAACCGTGACCCTACAACTGTGATACAAACCGAACCGTGCCACCCCTAGTCAAAACATATAATAGAAGACAATGGGAACCAAAACCGTTTTAAGAGAAACGGGTGAGGTTCACAGAGTAATGGAATGTATTCTCAACCATGTAGATGGAAATATACTGACTGACCAATAAGAGATCAAGTTTTGGCCATATTTACCAAACTGTACAATCCAGCAAACCACTGGTGATGCTAAAGCTATTTTGTTGACACTACTCAAAGATTCCATACTCCAGAACAGCAACATTGTGTGTTGCTTGTCTGATCAGAAATAGAAAATTAGGTAATATATTAAAAACATTTATGCATGCATGTAGGTATTCCTCTGCTGTTTTTATTTGACATAGGTTTTTTAAATGTATTTTTTATTTTGCTCACACAGCTAGAGAAGAGGCCTGTAGCAGAGTGTGAAAAACATTTGGATTGTCAGTCCTGTCTGTTGGCCCATGATCCATATTGTGGCTGGTGTGTTCTTGAGGGAAAGTAAGTTCCGATTTTGAAAACAACCTCATATTCAGAATGCTTTGTTTTGAATAGTTGGTTACTTGAACATTGTGTATTTGTGCATCAGGTGTGGCCCTCGTAGTGAGTGTGTGCGTGGGGATCAGAAAGATCAGTGGCTGTGGAGCTTTGACATGGAGCAACAATGCCTGAGTGTCAAGTTTCTCAATCCATCCAACATAAGCCGAGAGGAGGAGGCGAAATGTGCGTTTCACATATTAATACATATATATATATATATATATATATATATATATATATATAAAAAAAGTTAATTCAGTTCCAAACACTGCATCATAATAAAATACAAGATACATATATTTGTATGAGTTTGATTCACTACAATGAACATGATTGTGCACAGAAACAAACAAAACCATTTTCCTTAAAGGGGTCATCGGATGCCCATTTTCCACAAGTTGGTATGATTCTTTAGGGTCTTCATTTAAGTCTGTAACATACTTTGATTTAAAATTCCTCAATGTTTGTGTAAAACAACACCCTTTTTACCTCCTCAAGCACAGCGACAGTGCATGTCTCTTTAAATGATAATGAGCTACTGCACACCCCACCCCTCTCTTCCGTGGAGCGTGTAGACACAAGACACATGAAGTGTACAACTAGCCGAGGACGGAAATATGCTAATATGGGACAGACCGTCAGCGGTCGTGGGCGGAGCATGAGCAATATGACATCATATTGCTCAGAAAATGAAAACAGCTTGATTATTAAGAGTGTTTAGGCTTTTTGAGGATTAAAAAAAAGGAGTGAATGGATTTGTATCATTTGTAAGGTGGTTGTGAATTTTGTATCCGATGACCCCTTTAATAGCATAATTTTAATCCTTACAGATCCCATTTAAGTTCCATCGCTCACTTTTATTTTTTTCTCCTTTTAGATATCTTTATCTATCCCTGGTCTTCCCAGTCTGGAACGAGGAGAGTTTTACTCTTGTGTCTTCTATGACAGGTCAAGTTTGGCTGTTGTAACCGAGACTGGTGTCACCTGCTCTTCTCCACACATATATACATTGCCATCTGTGCCACCAGGTCAAGGTGAGGGTATTGCCAGATAAATAGTCAGGTTTCTTATGTATTTATAACACTTGTTCTGACACAGGAGGCCTGGGGCCTGTACCATGATGGTAGTTTAACAAACTCAGGGTTACAGGATTAGTTTCGAGTTGACAAAACCAAACCAATCTATTCAGGCTTTGTTGGTCCCATGATGCTGATCATCAGCTTTCTCTGTCAACTCAGGCTTAGATCCTGAGTTTAGGAGTTTAGCTGTGACATCAGTAGTGAACAGCCAATCACTACAAACAAGCAGTGAAACTGAGATTCACTTCTGGCAAGAGAAGCAGCAAGATTTATTTCTTCTGCAGAATATTACATGACTGAAAAATATTAAGAATTTAAACAAATTTACACAGCAAGAAGAAAAGAGCTGTTTATAAAGAGAACAACTTGAAAAATATTACTACGTAAATGCA
The DNA here is from genome assembly GCA_018749465.1 of Paracanthobrama guichenoti. Taxonomy (NCBI): domain Eukaryota; kingdom Metazoa; phylum Chordata; class Actinopteri; order Cypriniformes; family Gobionidae; genus Paracanthobrama; species Paracanthobrama guichenoti. The sequence goes on along the minus strand of CM031948.1, from coordinate 15,978,780 downwards.
AGTAAAAGTTATGAAGTTTGTTTAGTTGATAAATAGAGAGAATTTAACATTTAAGCTCACATGTAGTAATTTTTATAGCTTTATTTGTTGATTTTAAAGCTTATTTGTATGACCTTTATATAGGCTATTTATATGAATTTGAATTCATTGATTAAGGGTATAATAATTACATAAATTATATCTAAATCATTAAAAATTATCATCGTTATAAATAAGCATTGTTAAAAGCCAGACGCTTTAGTCTTTTTGCTATGTAGTGACCTTTTAATTTGGAATAGAAACAGGGGGAGTAACTTTATTGCATCAGAGGTGTGTCACTTTGCTCACAGCTGATTGGTCCAATTTGAGTTTGAGATCTCTTATCCAGAACATAACCTGCCCTGGAGCAGGTTAGCCGTGGAGCATAAGTTACTATGGAGATGAACACTGCTAAAAGCCAAACCACTTTAATGGTACCTAAAATTGTACCTAGGATTGGCACAAACTAAGCTTAAACATATCTGGTTAGCCAGCTAAACTGGCTTCATGGTATAGGCCCCTGGTCAGTAAAACATAATAATAGAAACAAACTTAGTTTTCCATGAGCCATTAAAAGTGTCCTCCGTTTGACACCAAAACACTTGATTCGGTACTCCAGTTTTGAGCATGACAGTGTAACCAGTCTGAGAAAAGAGCACTTCTAGACAGGTAGAAGTTTTAAGATGGGTTTCATAGACCTTAGTCGGGTTACATACCATATTGAATTTGACACCGATGAAAACAATGGCTGTTAGGGGTAGACTTTACAATGGCAAGCACTTAGTGAAGGTCATAGTTCATGTAATTTTCACAACTTTTTTTTTCTTTTAGAAAGACGTTTCATCAACTGGACAATTGGTGTTATTAAACAACAGTACAATCAATTGAACGCAATGTACTTCTATCCCTCACAGCCTCGTTTTCATTCCTGTCAAAAATTAAACATGATAAGATCTATTGTTTGACTTCCAAAATATGTTTAGTATTAAAGGAATATTTCACCCTAAAATGAAGTCATTATTTACTCACCCTGGTGTTCTAATGCAGTATGCAGTTTTTCTTTTTCGGACCACAAAGGAGAATTTTTAAAAACTCTGCTTTTATCCTCATCCATATAATGGCAGTGAATAGTGACCAGCATCAAGCTTTTAAAAAAAGATGCAAAAGTAACAGATCGGTCCCATATGACACATGCATATGTGTTTTGTGGGTATACGATAGGGTTTGGTGGAAAATTTTGACCTTGGCCATTGGTCTTCCATGCTTGACTGCGCGTTTGTGAGGCTCTATTAGTGCCGCAGTTCACTCGGACTTGTCCAGAAAAAGCACACAAGTTGTGTGAGAAATCAAGATTAACAAAATGTTTTTGCCACGAAGATAGCCTCAGATGCTGACATGGCATTAAAAAGTGATTACTCAAGATTAATAAAACCACAGCATGAAATACAACGCCTAGAAATCCCCAAAAAGTATCTGTTTACTTTCTTCACACAGCGAATATATTAACCTCAAAGTAGTACATGGTTTGTATTTCATGTGGCGTTTTTTTATTCATCTTGATTTTTCACAGCTTGTGTGCTTTTTCTTGGCGAGGCAGAGTGAACTGCGATGCTAATAGAGCGTCATGAACACAAAGTGAGCACAAAAGACCAACGGCCAAGATCAGGACCATTCTGTGATACTTCTGCGTCTTTTTTTTTTCCAAAGCTTGATGCTGGCGTTTCATGGACGGGTGCAATTGGGACATTCAAAAAAAAAAAAATATATATATATATCACTTTTCCTGTCCCATTTCACAAACCACCAACTGAAATCAATCAATCCTTAACATCTGCTTGATGAAATCCAAGCAGGTTCAAACCTAGCTTTAGTATTTGGGTCTACAAAGAGCAAGCAGTGAGACACAAACGATAAGATGAAAGTGAAAACAACATGGCTCTAACAATCATGACTCTACATGAACTGTACTTGCTAAAATCTTCTTTCTTCTGAATCAGATTTTTTTACAGTTACTCTGTCTCTACGGTTCCATGATGTTGTTGTGACTTCCCGGGAATTCACGTTTTATGATTGCACAGCAGTTAAACAGCTTGCGGGAAGCATGCCGTGAGTTGCAAACACACGTATTGTGGGCACAAACAGAATTCTACCCTTGTCATCGTAAAATCCACTGTTGCACAATCCAGTTTGTTTGATTAAAAACACTACCTTCAGTTAATGATTTTGGATCCAATTAATCCTTCCTTCCTTCCTTGCTTTCTTTCGCAGCTGCCATGGTTGTGTGCAGAGTGACTGGGGATGCAATTGGTGTGTGAAGCAACATATGTGTACCCACAAGGCTGCGTGTGATGAGGGACCGATTATCTATAACGAACATGTAAGTCATTCCATCACCTGCTGTACTTTCTCTCTCTTTCTTTGTTGTATGGTGAAAATTACAACAGCGTTTCCTACAGAATTCTGTTAACCCCCCCTCTCACCCCCACAAATAATTGGTAAACAAAATGCATTTTACCAATTCATTAAAAGAAATTGAGGCAGATTAAATTATTCTTAACATCTATTTTCTTATTTTCAGAATTTAAAAAAAAAAGAGATTTTGTATCCCTCAAATATATTACTTTTTTAAAAAAGTATCTTAATTTTACTTGACACATTTTACATCATGAGGTGCTTGCTACCTCAGAATGGGTTCAAATATATTATTTACAAGTTTAAAGTTTTGAATGTGTTGTATTGAGACGAAACTGCTTTAGTCTAATAAAAAATTCTGAAGAAACTATTTGAGAATTTGAAAGAGTATTTTATGTTTATTTAGAAATGTATATCTTCAATAACTTCCTTTGTGAATCTGGCCCATGATCCCAGAAGAGTCATTCATTTATGAATCTGACTACACTAGTCGAACTGTATTTATGTCTTTGAGTGCAGCCAACAAAGACAATGCGGTTATAGGAACATGGGTTATACATGGGTTCTATTGCTTGGGAAAGCAAGAACTGATAAAACACTATTCCGTGTACTCTGAATGCAATGCAAGTTGCTTTGGATAAAAGCATGCTAAATTCATGAATTTAAAATCCTCTGTAGTCAATAGTTTTATCTTACCTTAAAGTCTTTATTTTACCTCAACTCATCTTTGTTCACCAAAATGACATATTTAAATGCTTTTTCCTGTGAAAATAAATTGCTCATGCCTTAAAATAGCTTGAATGTAACTTTACACCCTTGCTTCGTTTAGTATACACAGAAGCATTAATATGCATATTAATCCCCGCCTCTGCTCAATCACATTGATCAGAATATGTGATCCACTGTCAACTTTACTGTTGTAAACATTACACAGTGGCAATTGGAAACTGGTTTAGTTCAGCCATATACTATATGTTTGAACCAGAAACCGATTCTGGTGGAAGAGCAAATTACAATACAAGCATGTCTACAAGTCAATGTATCAGAATGGTAATGCATTTTATGTATTGCTCTCTGTCAAACACATAATGGTAATTGATTTGATTAGCCTTTGGCTTGACTACGTTTTCAAACAACTAATCATGTGTTGCTACTGTTACACAAACCATGTTCCCTTTCACCATCTCAGACAGCTGCCTTCTGTTAGCATCCTCAGAAACGCTTTGAACAACTTAGAACGTCAGTGGAGAAAGGCATATAGCTCATCATAACATCGTAATATACATCATATACATAATATACATGTACCCGATTTTTCATATCAGCAGAAAAATATACCGCGATAACCTGGCTTCTCTTGAGACCCCCCTGCTTCCCAGCATAGATATGCTAAAGCCCACCCCACACATTGATGCTATTGGTTACAACATGTTTTTTGACGTAGAGAACAGGGATGATTTTCAAAACTCATTTTTGAGACTGTCTTTGGTAAACTGCAGTTTTAAAGCGAAAATACACAGCAATGGTGTTAACTGATGTATTTTCACAAGGTTTGTTTTAAAACGTATTTTAAACATCACATAGACATATAAACATTTTAAAAGCTTGATTTTCACCACAGGGGGTGTTTAAATAAATCAAAATCACAACTAAATATTTTTGCAGTGTAAAAATATGCTTATGAAATTAGGGATATGGATCTTGGATACCAAGATCATTTGTAATGGTTCCTTTAATAACCATAAATATTTACCTATTCATTTAATTAGTTATTTATTTTACTGTTGTGCTGTTGTTGTTACTGTTATTTTACTTGGTTTTTTTCTGCACGTCTCACTCTTAGTGGAAATCTGTCCCCACCCTACCTCCTGCAACCAAAGCCTCTAGAGCTGCATTCATGACCTCACCAGTCACAACACACAAAGTCCCTGAAACCATGGCTCATACTAAAACTCAGACTACTGCCACCTCAATAATCGAAACTATAACTTCTACACTGGATTCATTAACCACTCCTGCACCTGTGAAACCAACACCATCAACTTCCACTTTCGAGCCGTCTGCTGCGCCCACAAGTGCCTTTCTCCCCTCTTCCACAGCTGAGACCTTAGCCACCACAGTACAGCCAGCTTCCACACTCTCTCTGCTTGAGGAGATTCTCTCAGAAAAAGAACTTCTTGTTACAGATATTGAATCAGTGGCTCTGAGGGAAACCAATACTGATGTGGTTACTCTTTCCAGTTTGGAAGCAGTTGTAATAACGGAGTTGCCATCAGTCATCGAAGCTGCTGAGGAGCAAAGAATATCACTGCCATCGCCGTCAGTTGAAACCGAGATAATCACTCTCACAGAATTGCCACCATTAATGGAGCCAATCACAGATGATACTTTGCTCACCAGCACACCTCACATTTTGACAGAATCATTGAATTTGACAAATGAAACCCAAACTACAGCTTCACCTTCAAATCCAGAACCTGATGCGTCTGATGCAGAATCCAATGACTTTTTGCCTACATCTGAGAGTGTGTCCCCTGCCATGACTTCAGAAAATAGGATTAACATCACTGACCATGAAGAGGCTCGTTTGGTTCCAGAGGAAACGGAGGAGGTGGAACTGGTAGAAAACGACAACACAACATTTTCTGCAGCTACAATCTTATCAGGGGATGGAGAATCAGACAGTTATCCCCCAGTATACCTTCATCTCCAGAGTACAGACATGAATGCTGATTACCAGTATGACTCAGCAGATTTACCGGTGAGTCTATACATTTTAGAATTGATACCAACCAAGCCAGATTTGTCTTTACATTTATAAGCCAAAAAAAACAACAACTTTTCTTTCTAGTTACTTCAGCTTGGTGAGGCTTTGTTTGGAATAACAAAACAAATTCCTGTTAATACTCTCATATTACACTTGATATTCTATATCAGTGTTTCCCAACCACGATCCTGGAGGCCACACCAACACTACACATTTTGCATGTGTCCCTAATCAAACACACCTGATTCAAATGATCATCTTGTTAGTGGAGACTCAAAAACCTGAAATGGGTGTGGCAGATAAAGGAGACATGCAAAATGTGCAGTGTTGGTGTGCCTCCAGGATCGTGGTTGGGAAACACCATCTATATGATGACAAACATCAAGAAGCACAGTGCAATGTTTTATACAGCTAATGAAACTGGAAATGGCTGCTCAGAAGTGTACCATAAACCATTTTAAAATGCCTATACCCATTTTTGTATTAAATAATAGGGATGGCAAAGTGTCAGAGACCTTAAAATGAATGATTACAACAAATGTAATATTACATAATAGCTCAATTTAGTTATTTATGGTTAAATTATTGCCATTTCTGTTAATAAAAGTTTAAACTTTATACTATTTGTATAACAACTGAATGTATATCAACTCTTTCACAACTCAGCCTTGTTTAGCACTGTAATTCAACAAGATAAAAAGCAGAAAACATTTTATTTTACAACAGCACAAAAACGTTTTTTTAAAATGATTGAAATTGGCTGTTCACACTGGCCATCTGTTCCACCATACATATATATATATATATATATATATATATATATATATATATATATATATATATATATATATATATATATATATATATATATATATATATATATATATATATATATATATATATATATATATATATTTTATTTATTTATTTATTTATTTATTTTTTTAACTATACAAATATGAAAGTTTTAATTAAATGTTATACATGAAATTAAACAATAAAATATGCCGATTCAGGTGATTAAACACTAAATCAGTGTTTTGTTGAATCAAATCATGACCCAGAAAGAAATGTTTATTCTTCTACTACTTTATGCAGAATTTGTACACAGAACCCTATATTAGAAGAAAAAATGAAACGCCTTTTCCTACTTCCTCGTTTTCACTGTATGACACGGCACAGTGCGATAACATTCACTGCTATACACTATGTTCTTGTATAATTGACCTGTGTTTTTTTTTATTTTTTATTATTTTACAGGCTGATGAAGGCACATTTGTCAATTGGGGGGCATCAGCCTGCCCCTGTGTAGAGAAGATTCAAGGATCCTCTTTGCTTCCTGTCCTAACTCAGAGAAAAATCTCTCTGCTTGCCCGAAACCTGCATCTCTATCAGGTAAAAACAAACAAACACCAGTTTCTTTTAAAAAAAAATATACATCTGCATTTAAAAAAAAAAAAAAACATGTTTAAACGCACTTGTTCCTAGGACCAAGAGCTAGAGTATGAGTGTGTATTGGTGATCGAGGGGCAAACTGTGGTGGTTGATGCAGATGTGACGCCGAATGAGGCAAACCCTTTGCTGTTTGACATCACTTGTCATCCCCACCAGGTATTGCAACACAATTCAGAAAAAGCTCTACTCTGCAATGGCTACCAGTTTTGTTGCATGCGCTGATGTGTGTGTGTCATTGCTGGTCCCTGTTACTCACTTTAGTTTCCTGTTGTCGTGTATTTCTGTTCCCTTTGGTTCCTGTTGTTCCCTTTCTGTGTAATTCCTGCTTCCTTAGTTACTGATTTGTTAATTGATTAGTTCCACCTGTTCCTTGTTTTCTACCTCATTGCCCCCCATTTAGTTCAGTCTTTTGTCTGTTTTTGTCATTATAGAAATTGGTTTGCATTGTTCTTGTGGTTCTCCAGTACTCTAGTGTTTTTTGTTTTGTTTTATATTATTAATACTGACTGCTGCAAATAGATTCTTGCCTCTCCTGTTTTAAACCAACCTGTCACTTCCCTGTAGTGCCGTCTAAAGTAAATGCAAATGCCAACAACAATAATAAAAGATACAAAAACGACAACAACAATGTAGCAGTTTTAATTGCATGCTTCTGTGAGAAAAGACTGCAGTTTGCAGATGATATTGATGCGATCTCAAATTTTTCTACTCATTTTTCTATCTTTCTACCCATCTGATCTGTAGTATTCCTATGAAGACCCAGTTAGAGAGTATAATGCCATGGTGTATGTTAAGAGAAAAGACACTTTTCATATTGACAGCACTGATCTTTATGGTGAGTATAATACGCATGCATATATACATGTATACACACGTTTATCTATAATTATTTTTATTTATTTTTTTCACTTATAAACCCATTATTTCCATAGCTTGGCACTTTCCACAAAAAAAGTGTATGCTAAATAGAGCCTTTATCCACACACACACACACACACACACACACACACACACACACACACACACACACACACACACACACACATATATACCATTTTCTAAACTATAGCGAATAAACTGTGATAATGTGAGAAAATGTTGAAGGTGTCTGAATAAATTTTGGTTTGACTGTATAAAAAATTTTTTTTTTAGCAATAGTGATAAGTAACTAAATATTTTAATATATTAAAACTGAAAACATTTGTGTAATGTGGTTTTGTTTAATTTTAAATTAAGCTGTTTGCTTCTAGTGATTAATGTTCCTATACAGTATATTCATTAAAAAAAATTGATTTTTTTTCTCCCCCTTACAATGACTTGTGTACAATAACGTGAAATGGAGAAATTTACAAAGTAGTAATAGAACACCAGCATTCATGGAATGTTCCTTTTATTTTCCACTCCATTGTTAGTCATGTCTGTGGCCTGATGATCTGTTTGTCTTCTGAGGTTGCTAAATAAATCTTCACTGTTCTTTGAAAATCCACTACTGAATCTCACTCATGCATTTGAATTTGACTATGCCTATTGTAACTGTGTTATCATATTCTTTGTGCTTTCTCTACTGCAGTGACATTATATAACTGTTCAGTTGGACACTCGGACTGTAGCCGTTGTCACACTGCAGATCAGAAGTACAGCTGTGTATGGTGTGGGACCGGTTGCGTTTACAGAGAGTCATGTTCTCAACACATCCAAATGACCTGTCCTGCTCCTCTGATTCATTTGGTTGGTTCAACTTCCTCAAACTTGACTAAATGCAGCATTCTTTGGTTTACATGCAGTTCGTAACTTCTAAGAAACTTTAATAGAAAGACAAAATCAATTTTGCTTTAGTATAACACTTACCACTTGTAATCGGATCGACCAAAAAGCATCTGATTGCCAGGTGTAAAAAGGATCTTTTCTCTGTTCTGTTATTCCCATTCTACCATGCTCTCAAAGAAAAAAAACATTCTGACCCTACAGTTAACGCACACGCACACGCACACGCACACGCACACACACGCACACACACACACAGGTTTGTTTCACTATATTAGTGAGGACATTGCATAGACTTCCATCGATTTTATATCAGGTTAATGATATTTTCTGTCCCCCTACACTACCCCTACTAATCCTACCCATCCCAGAAATGTGCAAAATGATAGATTTAAATAAAAACATGTTTTGGGTGATTTATAAGCATTTTTAACTAGTGAGGACCAGTCAAATGTCCTCGCTAGTGAGTTGCCATAATATTTTACTATATAAGTGAGGACATTTGGTCCCTCACAAGTATAGCCAAACAAGGTACACATATATACACACAGCCAGGGAGTGGAAGCTGTGTGCATTTGTCTGTATATGACTTGGAAGGTACTGAATGGTACAAATCTTGTCACAGTTTAGTCTCACGAGATTTTGTTTTGCACGAGATCTTGTCACACCTCTAGTACAGCATTATGCATAAAACAGTGATGAATAAATTTAACAGATTAATTCTTCCCGCCATTGACAGAATTTTTACGTAATTGAGACAATGTTTCCCCACCATTGACAGAATTTTTCTGTGTTTTCACTCTTATGCAATAGGGGGCGCTATTACGCATCTTCTGAAAGAGTACAGAATCTCTGGATCAAAATAAAGATAAAAAAGGAGCAGAAACAAACGATAGAAGCTTATGCACATTGTAGTCTTTGTAAAAAAACAAACAAACTTGATCTCGGCTTTTGTTCAAAATGTTGCTTTTTTTAAATAAAGTATTGATAAAAAAAGAATGCATGAAGATTTACATGAAGATGCATGAAGAATGCATGAAGGGCCAGATTTACTAAATGCATGCCTGTTCAGCCATGCAAATTGGCATGAGACGGGCAGCAATCACATAAAAGTGCCGATGAGAGTGGAAAGTTCTGCGGGTGATACTGTTAATGTGCAAATTAAAGAACAGAGATACAGCAGCTCCTTTCCATTATGACCAACACAATCTACCAAGAGCAGCACAAATTAGCACAGGGTAGCATAATCAGGTGCGGGTAATCTAACAATACAGGCACAGTAATTTAAAAATAACATGGCTTGGCAAACAATGTTTGGATAATGTCTTCATTCCAAATCAATTTCCAAATAAAACACGAATGTAGAAAATTCTCTCCCTTCTACCACATGCTCTCTGTTCTCTGCTGTGCCTCATCCTAGCAGAAACGTTCGCAAACTTTTCAAGCACAAAATAGGTTAAAACATGCTTTTTTTTTTTGAGCATTAAATAATGGCACAAATAGTAGTAAACTAACTACCGCAGACCTTAGTAAATCATGTTGCAAGATTTATTTACTTTCCTCCCATAAATTTGGCATCTGAAAGGCAACTCCTACAAACACATATGCAATAAGGTCAGCTGTTAAAAGAAGGCACACCAAAAGAAGGGTTTGTGTTGGTGCAAGCTGATAGTAAATCTGGCCCTAAATGTGTTATATACACAAGTATAAGCAATAATTATCAAAAGTAATCATTCATTTCAAATTATTAATATGGTAGATATGTTTAAATTTAAGGTAATGAGATAAAGTGCTAGCAATGCCATGGTCATGGTTTTGATTCCCAGGGAATGCATGAACAGATTAAATGTACAGTGTAACCTGAAAGCAATATAAGTGACCTTGGATAAAAGAATCTTCCATATGTGTGTAAATGTAAATCAGAAAAATCAGTCCTCAAGATGTTGGTTCTCTGTCCCTAGGTGGAGCCTTTATCAGGGTTGGTGGAAGGAGGTATTGCTTTAACTGTTTCTGGGTCTAATTTGGGACAGAAAGCTCAGGATATCCTTCAGTCTGTGACTGTTGCGGGTGTTCCCTGCACTGTTATACCACATCTATATGAAATATCCACCAGGTAAACACCATAGTTTATTTGCAATTTACTTTTTACACTGATTAAATAATATTTAGCCTTTTGTTTTGTTGTTTTTTCCTCTGTTTTGTGTTTTACTTTTGTGACCCTGGACCCCAAAACCAGTCATAAGTCACACAGGTCACACAATACATTTGTATGGGTCAAAATTATTGATTTTTCTGTTACGCCGAAAATCATTAGTATATTAAGTAGATCATGTTCCATGAAGATATTTTTGTACATTTCCTACCGTAAATATATCAAAAATGTATTATTATTAGTAATATGCGTTGCTATGGACTTAATTGGGACAACTTTAAGGGTGATTTTCTCAATATTTGTTTTGCACCCTCAGTTTCCAGATTTTCAAATAGTTGCATCTCTGCCAAATATTGTCCTATCCTAACGAACCTTCCATCAATGGAAACCTTGATGTATAAATCTCAATTTCAAAAATTAACACATTTGTGTTTATGCTTACTCTCCATTTTTTTAGATTTATATGTACAACTACAGCCAGTGGAGAGGAGAAGTCTGGTCACATCTCAGTGAAAGTCTCTGGTGGAGGCTTTGGCCTGTCAAGTCAGAGATTCAGCTACCAGGTTAACTTGTATTTACTATTAACTAGCAATATAAAAAAATATTATTTACCTTTTTTTATTTTGTTCAAAAAACACATATGACTTCCATGGGACACAAAATTGGAATATTCTGAGCACTGTGTATATATAACTCAATCTAATGAAAGTAAAATTGAACAAAAAGCTCCGAAGAATATCATAAAGGATAGCTTTGTTTGCCGAATTGATATGACTCATATTATGGCCTGATCATCACAAGAATGATCGTATGGCTTTGGAAGAATTGGATATATATACCCCGAGCTGTATGTAAAATTTTTATCATTCTTTTACTTTTATTGTGCTTTTGTGTCCTTTTTGAAGCTTGAACACTCCAGTCCACATTTATTATAATTGCATAGACAATTGTGACCAGAATTTCTAATTTTATATTCCATGGAAAAAGGAAAGTCAAACATGTTTGGAACAAATGATAAGTAAATGATCTTTATATATAATGAATAGTAATTTTGTACAATTAAATCAATTGCCCTGTGCATAAAAGATGAGACATTTGAACCTAAAGAATTTCTGTGGGATAGAGACATATTTAAGGTTCAATTTCAGCAGGTATACTCTATACACCATATGGCATATTGTGCTTTGATGCAACTTAAAATGGTTGACTCTAGGGTTTCACCACATTCTAAAACATTGTAATTGCCTAAAGTCATATCTTACATCTTTCCTTCCCTGTTATCCCTCCATTTTCTGTTTGTCTTCTGATTATTATGTGCATTGGAGCATTGTTGTTATGTGAAGATGGTTGTTGTGGAATTGCTGTAGTTTTCTTAGTTCTTGGATGCAGAATTTCCTTTGATTGTATCTCTCATCTCTTAAGGACCCTAAGCTGATAGAAATCTCTCCTCGGAAAGGGCCACGGGCAGGAGGAACAACTCTGACAATCACAGGCAGAAATCTTTTGACTGGTCGTGTTACTGATATCAGTGTCCTTCTAGGGAATGTGCCCTGTTTATTGTAAGTGCTACGTATCACTGTGGAAAACTGTCTCTTGTAATTGGGTGTAACATGAGTGTTGTCTATGATTTAGGAAGTTCTTTTATCCCCTTATATCCCTGTGCAGAATATCAGGTGTTCAGGACGACACTATCAAGTGTCTGACTGGTGCTAGTAACAGGACAGGAGAGCACAGGGTGACTGTGCGGTATGGAAACAATGAGCGACATCTCCATGACAATGGCTATTACTATACCCCTGACCCCAACATCACACATGCCATGCCCTCTAAGAGCTTTATCAGGTGTGTGTTGATTTTTACATTTATTCATTTAGCAGATGCTTTAATTAAGTGACAAGTAATGAATACAACAAAGCTAATATATAGATAATACTTCTATTTTTCAAATGTAGCATCAGTCAAGTGTTCACAGAAAACTATATTAAATATTTGTTATAGCAATTTTTAGACATTTCTTGAGTATTGTAAGTGATTTGGCTATTCTTGAAATGTAATTATGTAAATATGTATTAGTGTGTAGGTCTGTACTTTGAAATTGTTTTATGAAATTATTTTAAAGTGCACTGTAGTTGTAGTAGTGCTTGTAAAACCATTTTTGCTCATGCTTACATTTGGCATGAAACAGAAATTACAGTGAATATTAATGTGAAACGGCTTAATGTGTGGCCAATGTATACTGGAATGAAGGCAGATCTGAATTGCATTGCAGTTACGTCACAGAGAGTGTCATACCACAGAAATATCAAGTTATGACATTTTGATTGAAGATTTCAAGGTCAAAAATTTTATAAAAATATAGATGCATAGAAAAATGGTTCCCACTAAGACCAGTAATATGAATTAATAAAATAAATAGGGTCAGTTTTGAT